>OY540805.1:121932-434801 GCA_961205885.1 Ptychoptera albimana | reverse complement strand
CATTTGATAGGGAAGGATAGTACAAAATAAAATAAAAATCTTAATATTAATATTACATAACATAAATTAAAGTTTGTGTGACATGACACTTAAGGTGAGTGGGTGGGTGGGGGCTAGATATATATTAATGGGTGATCGTTTCGTCTCCGTATTATCTTTTATTATAATTTGTTGATTTCAGCGTTATTGATTATTATCTCACGTTATTTATTACTTTTATGTGGAATAAAAGCAACACTGGATAAAATCAACCCACGATTATACCACGCCACCACCACCGCCACCATCAAGTAATTTTCACTGTTTCTGAACTTTTACTTGAAATTCGTTGGTGAAAGGTTTTCCAAAAAAAAAAATAAAAAACGAAAAAATTTTGTAATAATTTCATTTTTCCTTTTCAGAAGAGGAATTTTCCTTTCTTGTTCGCTACACTTGCGTCCAGATGTTTTTCAATTCTTAAATATTTCCTTTTACGATTAAAAAAAAACTTTTTGCTGAAATTAAAGTGAAAAATAATAAAAAAATTAAATTTTTTTTTGTAAGAAAATTAAAAGAGGAAAAATTATAAAAAAAATAAATAAAAGGGAAATTGCTGGAAAATTACGTTAACATAGATAGCATTTTATTCTTACTTACTTTTCTTATGCTGCAATGACCATAGCTATGCTTTTGTGTTGGTGTATATGTGCGGCACTGTTGATGCTGTTCTGTTACTCGTTTTCAATTTATTGTTATTATTATTGTTTGTTGTGTCGTTGTTGTAATTTTATCCTCTCTCCATCTCTGCACCAGAGTACCAGTTTATATCCACCATATAAAACCATCCTAAGTATAATATAACAATTTATAGAGAAGTGAATAGCAATGATACAGCTAAAGCCAAACTTATATACGAAAAAAGAAAAGAAAAAAAAAGTTAAAACATAAAACATATAGTCAAGTCATAGTATTAATAGAACATAAAAGGCAGCAAAGCAGATGATGAAAAGGAATATCCTCTATATATTTATAGATGTATAAAACATTTTTAGGGGTGGTAGGTAGAGGATGGTTATTTTTGTTGTTGTTGGATTAAGGGTTGTTGAATGATGATGGCTGGATGGCTGCTTTGCTTGCTTGCTTGCTTACTTACTTACTGTGTATAAGTAGTATCACACCACTATCAGAGTGGTAGAAAAACGACGTTGTTGTACTGTAAATAGAGCAGGCATCGTCGTCTACTACGATGACAACAATACAACTCCATGGCTAAAGCATCGATGTCGACGTCGACTAAAACAAGAACGAAGAAACAAGAACAACATATATAATAAAAGCTCTACGGATATTTTCTCTGATGTACACTTACTTGATGTTCTATATGATTTGTAGAGTTTTTGTCTTCTTCTTTTTTTATTTTACTCGTCTATGTACATTACGTACGATATTGCTACTGCTACTACTACTACTTCTGCTGCTGCTTCTGTTATAAACGATAGATAGGAGTGTAGTATATATGTATATCCTCTTATTTTATGTTGTGTATAACGTTGGAAATAGAATAGAAATTGAATTGAATGAAAAAGGAAAAATAAATAAAATAACGTTTAGAAATGAATGAAAAGAGTATTGGTAGTGTAGGGAGAACAAAACTATGCCAAGAATGTGCAATTAGTGAACGTACGAAGCGTGTTCAGTAGAAAATTTTCTATTTTATATAACAAAATAAAAAAAAAATTAAATAAAAAAACAGGGGGATGAAATGTTAGTGAAATGTTTGTGAATAATATACACACAGGGTAGGAATATACCAATATTTCTATGGAAGTGTATATATGCTTTGAATAAAGGAAAATTGAATAAAAAAAAGAAATTACAACAGAAATTTGAAAATAAAATAATACAGTACAGTGTTATTATTATGAATAAATAATTTAATAAATATTAGTGTACTGGAGGATTAAGGATATGATTTAAAAAAAAAAAATTTTTTTTCAAGTAATTAGGAAACGCTGAGATACTACTGTGGTTGATAAGATTAAGAGATTTTTTTTTTGCACTACTTTAATAGTAAATTTTCTTCTTCGTTTTTTGTTATCATTTTGTTGTTAATAACTGACTTGGCTCTGTATGCTTACTTGTTTCGCTCGCTTAGCCCTGTTGTTAACCCTCTAGATAGTATTGTCTTCGGTGTTATCATTTCAGCATTTTTTTTTATTAACAAATTGGTTTGTGTAACATAATCGAGGTTATGTAATTTTTTGCAATTTATGCTTTATTCACTCTGGTCACCAATTTGTTAATTTTTCATATAAAATTATTTATTAAAGAAATTTTTTGTTTGTAAAAACTTTGCAGAAAATAATGATAAAAGTTGTTGTATATTAAAAATGACAATAATAATAAACAGGGTGATGATGGTAAGGTTTTGAGGGGTTGGTTATTATTTTTTTTTATTTCTTTCTTCTTTTTTAATTTAATTTGTTTTTTAAGTATTTATTTCAAAAATACCGTAAAGTCCATCATAGTCGTTGTCATCGTCGTCCTCATCATCAACAGCAGCAGTAGCAGCCAGTAACATAGCTAGCTGTAACATTATTTGCTTGCCCCTAATCTAATCTCATATTAGTACATAAAACTCTTCAAACCAACCCAATTTACTGAAAAAAAAAAAACAAAAAATTATTTTTCAGGCATATTAAAAGCGTATTAAAAATTATTTGAATGGCGAAAAAAAAAAAAATTATTTCGCGGAATAATAAAATTTAATAAAAAAAAATTATTTTTTTCGTATATTAAATGAAGGAATAAAACAAAAATAAATAATTTTTGGTTTGGTTCTGTATTAAATTTATTGTTGTTGTTGTTTATTTCCTCCTCGCAGCTTGCCTTTAATTTTTTGTTCCGAATATGTTTTTTAATTGTTGTTTAAACAGAGCGAGTGGTTAAGTTGGGCTATTTATTATATTTTTTTCTGTAGTTTATGAATAATTTTTATAATCATAATTCATTGTTAAAGGGTGTGTTGGAATGATATCTGGATTTTGTTGTTTTGTGTATTTAATAAAAAAAAGTTCTTAACACACTGACTGCATATTTTTGTTATTTTTTATTAAATACAATATTGATAAATAAAAATTTTTACCTTCGGTCGTTGTTGTTGACTTGTGTAACAACAATGTAATGGGGCAAGGAAACAAGAATGTTTTTGTAAAAAATTAAAAAAAAAAAATGTTTAGAAAGCTGAAATTCCAGTGGCCCGGAAACGTCAAACGAAGGCAATCGATTTTATAATTTTTTTTTTGTTTTGAATAATAAAGTCCTTTCATAAAGTTCGTTAAGGTGTAACGATAAGATCTGTAACATTTGACTGGACTATTTAAAATGCAGGAATTTCTTCTAACGTTCAATTGTATGTTTAAAAAAAATAATAATAATAAAAAAATGTTTGTTGCTAATCAATTCTTTAATTAAATACACAGGAAAATATTATTTCACGTCGTAATTTATGTTGTTTGCTGAGTACGTACCGACCCGACCGATACAATAAATAATTTGTGTTTTATTTACCTTTTAAAGTAAAATTGAGTCTTGTGTTTATTATGATTATTATTATAATGCAATAAGGTTTATAAATAAAAAATAAAAAAAATTGTGAATAGCAAAGAGTTTTAATTTTAAGACGTATTTATGAATCATAATCAGAATCGTAAAGAAATTTATATTTTTTAATCGCTTTCTCTTTAAAAATAATTTTTATTTTCCTGCATCTTATTTCTTTTCAGTGTTATGCGCTATCGTGTAAATAATCAATATTTTACCACCTACCTGTTGGATGTTTTTTTGATTTGTTTGTTACAATCCGTGTTAAATAAAAGTACCTAAAAAGAAAAGAAAATAAAACGGTGTAATTACATTATTAATTTAGTCATTCATTGATTACAATTTAAATAAAATAAAAATAATTTTTTTTTATAATATTAATGTTTTATGTTTAAATGTGGCTACATAATTAAAAACCAATTGTTTTTACATTTTTAGTGTTTTTGTACAGGACAATTGAGCGTAATTGTTGGCTAAATGAACAGTCAAAATGTTAAGTGTAAAGTACCAGTGTTATTATCGTTTTACAATGGAATGGATGGCAATAAAAATGTGTTCAAATATAGTACGAAAAAGTATTTATTTCTCACTCAAATAGTAATAAACCAATTTTAAGCGATATTTCATTAGGTTAAAGTATATAAAGTAATGTAAAATAAAAAATAGAAAGATTAATTAATTAATTATTTAAATAAAGCCAGCGCAAAGTTGTTATAATTAATTAAAAGTTTCTTGTTCTTTTACAATTTAATTTTATTTTAATAATTCTGTGGTTTATTTCTGTTATGAGTAATTAATGTTTCATTGAAAAAAATATTGTGTTTTTTTTTAATAACTTTTTAATTAGTTATGTTGGTGTTTTTTTTTTTTTTTTGAATAATTATTAAACAATTATTATGAAATTTGATAAATAATGATTTAATTAATTAATTAATAATAGGGAGATGAGAAAAAATTAATAGTAAACAATAATAAATTAACTTTTACTTTTGTTGATTTATATTTAATGTAATGTCTGTCTTGCTTAATTAATTAATTAATTAAAAAGTTTTTTTTTATTATAATTTGATTGATTTTTTCTTATGTTGACAAATCATAAATAATAAATAATTTTGCATATCTATCTATGCTACTACACATCAACCAAAATTATAATTTTTTTTTATATTGGCCACCTTTAGAAATCATAATTTATGCTACTGGGTATAATTAATGTATTGAAGGAATGAGAGGAATTTATCTTTTCTTTTTTCTTATTAGTATTATTATAACTTGATAAATTCCCTGGAAATATATATTATTATATCATGAATAAAATTAAAGTAAATTCATTATTACTATTATTATGTTATAATACACATAGTTTGTTTATGCTATATTGTATAGTTTCTTTATATCGTTTATATTATGCTATATACTACATATAATTTATAATTGTTAGTAAACTAACAATAACAACAACAACAAAACTACAAAAGACATATTGAATTTTAAAGTTGAAGGGATGTTGTTTTTACTAATTAATTTTTCTGTATCACTATAACATATTATGTTAATGAAATATTACTTAACTATACTTTACCAACGTTTAATATAGGTATTACATGTATATCTAGACTAGCTTGTGATAAATATAATAGAGATATTAAATAAGGGATGAGGATAATAGAAAAAAGGAAAAATATCTTTTAGATTTATTGCTTGTAAATTATATTCTCGATTTTATAACATTTTTAGAGGTCACATGTTATGGAATGAATATACATAAATTTATGGTATTGTGGGTGTGTTACTTTTTTTTTTCTTCCGTTAAACGAAATAATGACTTACTATCTCGTTACATTGTTGTAATTTACTTTTTCTTTATGTATTTTCTTAACTTTTTCTCAAATTATTATTGTGTAAAGCGTCGTTATAGAAAAACTTCATGTTGATGTTGATAAAGATTTATTTGGTTATTTATTATAACGATGGTGTGGTATAACAACAAGAAAAAACGTTGTTGTTCTTACGGGGGAGATGAAACTAAGGAATTTTCCTTTCATAAAATAGGCATAAAATGGCAGAAATAATTAAATTGTAAAAAAGAATAAAAAAAAAAATATTATTTCAGCTCAGCTTAAAAGTAAAGCTTTTTAGTTTAAAATTTAATTCATCTATTTATTAGAAGCGACCTATTTATCGTTTAAAAATGATGACAAAACTAAAGTTTATAGGTCATTTAAATAAATTATTAACAGAGTTTATTGTGGGTGGTGTTGTTGTGATAGATGTTACATTTCCGGTTAGAATAGACTAGGATATTTATTTACTTTTTAAAAATGTTTTCGCTGTCTTTAAACTTTTACTTTTTCTTTTAATTAATTTCAATTTACCTTGTTTACTTCGCGTTTAATTTTAATTTGTTTTTACTTGATTCTATTCTTTCATGTAAAAATATTTAAAATTAAAAACGAAAAAAAAAAACATTTAATTTTATGACCCTTAAAAAACATTGTAATAATGAACAAAAAAAGAAAAAAATAAAATAAAAATTATGTATAGTAGAAAATTTTCTCTATTATCATCGTCATCATCATTGCATAATAGAATTAAAAATAGAAGCAACTGGCGTTGCTACTGCTTTTATTGTTGTCAGTGTTATCAATGGTGGCGGCACCCCTTTATATACATTTTTTATTTTTAGCTCTTTGTTGTAACTGTTGTTGCTTTTTTTAAAGTTTTTTTTTTCCTATACATTGCTGTGTGTTGTGCCCTTTTTTCCTTCTTTTTTTTATTATAAATGTAAAACATATCTATACAGAATGAATAAAACACACGAATGGGGGTGGTGGTTTGGTTTGGTGGATAACAACAAAGTAACATCAACACAAAATTGTTCAACCCTTTCTTACTCTCTCCTCCACTAAATTATATTGTGTGTGTGTACTACTGTTTAACGGGTGGTAAAGCACAGCCAACAACAAAATGATAATAATAATAATAAAATTTTAAAAAATTTATAAAAGTAAAGACAAAGCGTAGAACAAAAAAAATCCTTTAAACCCTAAACCAACTGTCTTTTGAACAGAAATTTAAACGTATAAAAGTGCTTTTAGTGGATCATCAAAAGAATTGAGAATTGTTTTCTTCTTTGCTCTTTTTTTAATAATTTTTTTTCTTAATTTTCTTTACGTAATCCAAGGTAGTTTCAAAGTAGAAAAGACCGAAGAAGATTCTGATGTTGTAGGTTCATCAGTAAGGGTGATAATCAGTCGTTTTCGTTGTCTTTTATAAACGTCAACAGTAAATAATGTAGAAAATCTTTGAGACATCGTCGGTTGTTTGATTTTTTGAATGAAGAAGAAAGTTAAAACAATGGCGCAACAAACCACGACACAGTGTTGATTTTGATATGGTGCGTGTGCGCGTGTTTGTATTGTTTTTTTTTTGTCATTTACTGTGACGATAGTGGGTGATGACAAAAGATGAAAAAAATATATTTTAAGGGTTAACAAATTTAAACTTTCTTATGGGCATATAATATTCAACTAAAATTGTTATTTAACCAAAAAAGGAAAATTTTCTATTTCACAAATGAAAATAAAAGAAATTTTTAATTAATTCTTAAATAATTATTCGCATTATTAGCAAAAGAGCTAAGTAGGATGGGGTTTTTTTAAATTTTTTTTTTTTAATTCCGTTCTTTATATTAATTTTCTTCTACCTTTTTATAAAATTATTTTTGATTTGATTTGTATGCTTCTTATTTAACAGGAAAAATGGAAATACAAATTCCTTAGTTATTAATTTTTCATTCGTGGAAATTTTTTTAATTTTTCTTTTGTATAAATAATATTCTCACGTAAATTAATAAATGAATAAAAAGAAAAAAATAATTATTTTTTTTACGTGCGTTTTTTTTTATTAAATAATTTTTCTAAAATGTTGTGATTGAAAATATTATTTTGCAAAAATTTTTATTTTACTAATTAATTAATGAATTTTTTTTTCGTCATATTTTTCAGGACGCAATGAGCTGATAGCACGTTATATAAAATTAAGAACAGGAAAAACAAGAACAAGAAAACAAGTTAGTTCACATATACAAGTATTGGCGAGAAGAAAATTACGTGAATTTCAAGCAAAATTAAAAGTGGTAAGTAGTGTGTTGTTATTTTTGTTGTTTGTGGTGTAAATTTTTTCGGTTTTTTAAATTTATTAATGAATTATTAAAATAATTTTTGTTTATCTTAAGGTAATTTTATTATGAATTAAATTTTATGTGTTGTTGTGTGTGGCGGCGTGTTTTGGAATCTGTGTAATTTATATGTAGTCTGTTGCAATTCTTTAATAAATATTTTTAATTTTGTAAACAGGATCATAGTGGTAAGGAGAAACCATATCATACAATGTCGAGTATGTCAAATACACAAATTGTTACAGTAGCAGCAACAAAATGTTTGACATTACCATCAACAAATGGTGTACATTGTTTACCATATCATTCTGGTGTAAGAAATTTGAAAATTGATAAAATAATTTAATTTAATTTTAAAAAAATGAAAAATTAATACGCTGCTACTACTATTGCTGCTGCTACGCCTAAGAAAATCATTCATTATTTAAATATGAAATTTATTGCTCTGATAAATTGTTTTTGTTAATTTCTTGCTACTTTTTTGCAGCATATAAATAAAATAAGATGGAAGAAAATTTTTTTTAATGTTTAATGAATAATAATATCAATGATTTAGCGCAATTATTAAAAAAAAAAAAAAACAATTATTGTATAGTAATTAATTAATTAATTAATAAAGATTGTTATGCATGAACGTTATTGGTTGGTTAAGCTGATTATTTTTGAAGGAAATCTTGTTGCAACATGAGAATATTCTTTTCTCGTTTTTTTACATTCTTGTTGATTTATTCATTAATTTAGTTTTATTTTACTTTTTATTGAAAGAAAAGAAATATTATGCTGAAAATGTCGTTTTTCATAAATATAATTTTCCTACTTGAGTTATGTTTTATATTTAAACAAATAGATTGTGGGCAATTAACTGATAATAGTTTGAAATTACATCCAAAGAAACATTTACTCCCTCCGTATCCCCAAAACAATGTTCTATTACTCTATTATTTTTTATTTGTCCTAGATGGAAATTATATAAAATCTCCCCTCATTCTTTTAACTAAAATTACAATTAATGCAAATAATTAATAAAATATTTTTAGATTTCTTTATTATTATTTAAACGAAAAATTATCCTTCAAATTAATAATATTAAGAGTAATGTAGCAAAAAAAAGAAAAAGAAAATTATTGTGGAATTTACCTTTTATTACATTTTTCTTGTGTTTTGATTTGTAAAATAAATAATTAAGGTAAACATGAGAAAAAAAAATAAAACGGAAAACTATAGAATTAGCAAAAAATTGTTTTCTTACATTCTTTAAATAATTGTTTTTTATATTTATTTTAATTTTTTTTTTTTATTATTATTGTGGATTATCACGATCTGTTTTAATTTTTTTTTATTGTTTTTGTGCGCTATATTGTTATTAGTTAATCCATTTATAAAAATAAATAAATAAATAATTAATTAATTAATAAGAAGAAACAAACAAATAATAAAAAAAATACTTAAAAAATACAACACAATTAGTTGTTATTTAGATTTTCTTTTTACATAATTTATTAGTGGAGTGCTGTGTTATAAACGTTGTACCAATGGTTATATGTCAATAAATTAAGCAAAACTGAAGTTTAATTTTTACTAGAGAAAATACAATAATTTGGTTAGATTAAGTAAGAAGATTTAGATGTTTATTCTTTTTTAATTTTAATTTAATGCTTTGTTAATTGTTTAAAAAATAAGATTGTCTAATAAGAAGATTTCGTCTGGTTAAAATAAATTTTTTTTTTATTATTTTCAAACACAGAAACTGAACTGTAGCGTCTTGTTATTGTAAACATGATATTATTTATTATTACTTTGTTTTATCCTAACTAATCACTATGACGCGGATTAATACTTAAAGATGATGCTAATGCAAAGTAATATTATTTGTTGACACTTTTATCTTTTCTTAATCTATGTTTCGTTTTTGTCTGTGTGTCAGTCCCAATGTTTAATGATCAATGACTTTTCGTATTTAATTTATTTTATTTGCATTTTAAGAGATCAGCTCCTTCAAGTAATATTTTAAATGCTGAATAAAATCTAACCAAGAAATTGATTTTTCTTCTTCTACTACTTCATTATTTTCTTATTTCTTTGCACCAACATTATATAGATTAAAATTAAATTCTTTTTGTCTGTCATTTACTATTCTAACGTTTAATTCTTTTTTAGTGATTTCGTGTGTCTCTGTTTTATTTTTCTCTTCTTCTTTAATTTAATTTATTTTTTCCCTCTTATTTTCTTATTACTAGTAGCGCGACACGAGTTTATTGGCGGCACATTAAATAGTTTTTTTTCTTTTCTTTTTTAATTTAAATTTTGCTCTGTTTTTATGGTTTATTTCTGATGATGACGGTAGTAATGATGATTATCATGATGGTGTTTTGTGTTTAAATTTAAATTTTATTTAATTTTTATTTCTTTTTGTCATCATTGAAATGTTTTATTTATTTTTTGTTTTTAAGTATTTTAATTTTTTGTATTATTTTAAAAATATATGTATATATTTCTTCGGTTAATGTTTTTTTTTCATAGGGTTTTTCCGCAAATGTGTTACGAGTTTTAAGCGGTTTTATTACTTATCATAGTTCACAACCTTCAAGTCATTTTATTTTCTTTAAATTAAAGTTTATTAAAAAACAAAACAAATTTTAATTAAATATTATAATGTGTCATAAGCACTATCTATTGTTTTTTTTTTTTTTTAATATTTGAGTACGTAATTAGTGGAAAACCACAAACATTTTTTTGTTTTTATTATTATCTTAAATTGTATGCGTGTTTGTACGAGACCTTGACTTTTGTTTTGACCTAAATCCTTTAAATATTTTATAAAACTTTATAATGACCATACATCAATTCCTTATTAAATAAAAAAATTATTTCTTGAAATGGTTTTATAAATGTGGCCAACGAGGGAAGAGTGTGTTTTTAACTATTTTAGATATATAAAATGCTTTTTATTTGTTAAACAATATCCAATTATTAGAGATTAAAAAAAAAGGGAAAAGAAAAATAAAAAACCAAAACGACGATATATTCATTCATAAATATTATTAATAATTACTCTAATCTCTTACACGGTTAATTAATTAAAAAAAAATAATTTTGTTTGTTAAATAATAATCTTAATATTGTGAATAAAATGATTAATGAAGCGTTTTTTAAAGTGTGTGTGTAGTAATTAATATTAATTAATTTTAAAACTAAAGAAATATAAAAGTAGTTTTTGGTGTTAAATGATTATTGATATGTGTGCGTGTATGTAAATTTGTTTTAAGTTTAATGTACTGGATTTTAATATTATTATTAAAATGTTTTTTGTTTGTTGTTTTGCTCAAATGATTGTCGATAAAAATTAATAAACAAATGCTGCCCATTTGAAATATTGATTTTTAATCAAGAATAAATAAAAAAAAAAATTTAATTAAAAAGCAACCACCATTGGATTGGTTGTTAATTTATCTATTTACTAAAAAAATAATTTTTTTTTCTTACCTTTTTTACATTTCGCTTACAGCAATTTTGGCAACCAGGTTTACAGCCGGGCACATCACAAGAGTAAGTTTTTGTTGTTTCCAAAAAAAATTGTTTCTATTAGAAAATATTTCTATAATGAATATTATTTTTATTTTAGTGTTAAACCATTCGCACAACCACCTTATTCAGCCGGTAAGCCTGCAACAGCCGTATCAGCTGGTGTTGAAGCAAGTTTGCAAGCAGCAGCACCACCACCATGGGAGGGTAGAGCAATAGCAACACATATATTTCGTCTTGTTGAATTTTCTGCATATATGGAACTACAAAGAGAAGAAACGGTTTGTTTTTGTTAATAATAATAAATTAATTAATTGGTATTAATATTATAAATTTTTAATTGTTTTTAGTATCATAAACATTTGTTTGTACACATAGGATCCCCATCATATGCCGATCCAATATTAGAAGTAAGTATTTTAAATATTTTTATTTTTAATTACAACAATGCTCTTTTAATTACTCTAATTTATTAAACATAATGCCCATGTACCTTTCCTTTCGTTTTTCAAAACATAAATATGTGCATTACATAGTCATATATATTTGCTGTATGAAAATGAAAGAAAACCTTGACCGCTATTTACTATTAAAATAATATTAATGCTTTATTAGAGTTATTCGATTATTATTATATATTTTTATATATTAAAAAAAGTAAAATTAAATTAAATTAAAAAAAGAGAATTGAATATACACAGAGTGATACAAAAACTTAAAAAATAATATTTGATTATTTTTTCTTATATTTTTAGGCAGTTGATATAAAACAAATTTATGATAAATTTCCGGAGAAAAAGGGCGGCCTCAAAGAATTATATGAAAAAGGTCCACAAACAGCATTCTTTCTTGTTAAATTTTGGGCAGATCTAAATACAAATATACAAGATGAGACGGGTGCCTTTTATGGTGTTACTAGCCAGTACGTTTTATATTAAATAAATTTGATTGTTTTTTTTATATTTTTTATTAAATAATATTTAATTAATTATTTTCTTTTCTTCTGTTTTGTTTTACTTTTGTGTGTGTATATCAATCATCTATCTTATAGATATGAAAGCAATGATAATATAGTAATAACATGCTCAACAAAAGTCTGTTCGTTTGGTAAACAAGTTGTTGAAAAGGTTGAAACAGAATATTCACGTTTAGAAAATGGACGTTATGTCTATCGTATACATAGATCACCAATGTGTGAATATATGATTAATTTTATACATAAATTAAAACATTTACCCGAAAAATATATGATGAATAGTGTATTGGAGAATTTTACAATATTACAGGTATTTTATTAAAGCATTTTTTTTTAAATTAATTAAATGAATAATCGATTATTTAATTTATTCTAGGTTGTATCAAATAAAGAAACACAAGAAACATTATTATGTACAGCATATGTATTTGAGGTATCTACATCTGAACATGGTGCACAACATCATATTTATCGTTTAATAAAAGATTAGCAATATAATTTAAAAAATTTATTTAATTTTAATAATAATTATAATTGTAATAATAATGATAATAATAATAATTATTATGAACAACAAATTGAACAATTAAATAATTTACAACATGAACAACAACAACAGCAGCATCAACACCAGAATTTAATTCTATATCAGAATATTGTTGGTGAAAATAATAAAAATATAAATGTGAAATGTAATTATGAAGAAGGTGGTGATGAAGAAAAAGAAAAGGAAAATGAAGAAAATAACGATGAAAATATTATAGAACAAGCAACATCAATTAATAATAATAATTTTTATAATCATAATATAAAAACAATATTAAGTACACAAAATTTTATTAAAGAAAAATAATTATGATTAATTATAATAATAATTAATTTAAATTAAATAAAACAAAACATGAGACAATATTTAAATTTAGATTATTATTTATATTATAGACAAAACAATAATAGAAATGATAATAATAAAAGTGTCATATTTTATATTTAATTAATTAATAATAATAATGTGTAACAACAACAACCAATAACAATGTGTGAAATATTATTATTATTATTACTACACTTATTATTTTTTTAATTATATACTTTATGCATATAGTTATAAAATAATAATAAAAAGAACAAACAACACTAACTAATCATTCATTATGGTAAAATCATTAAGAAAAAAAAGATAAAATTCTTCTTCACTATGACACAAACACAAAAGAAAAGGAACAAACAACCAACCAACATAAATAATTAAAAATTTATTTAATTTTTAAATGTGTATTATAAGAAAACAATAAAATATTAATTAATGAAAAAAAAAAAAAAACACTTGTATAAAGATATAAAATTTAAACCAGAAAAGAAAATTAATTAATGAAAATTACTACGAAAAGATAATTAAATTAATTAAATAATAAAAAGAGAAAATAAAAATAATTTTTTTTTTGTTGTCCTTCTTTAGAATTTTTAAGATTAATATTTAATAATTAATTAATAAATTTATATAATTGTAATAAGATAATAAATAATTAAAAAAAAAAAAATTAATTAATGAGAAAATAAAAAAAAAGAAGAAAAAATAGTGCCTACAAAATCACAATACTAGATATAATTAGTATTATTTTTTGAGAAAAATAATTAATAATTTTAAATAATTAATAATTTAAAATATTAATAATAAATTAAAATTAATAATTAGTAAGTTTAAAGTTAAATAATAATAATAATAATAATGTTTAATAATTAATAAAAAATAAAAAAACATCAGCATCCTGTTTGTCTAATTAAAGTAAACTAAATATAAAACAAAAAAAAAATTAAATAGTTAGGTTCTCAAAGAAAAACAAAAAAAAAATCAACAATCAATACTTTCTCCACTTAATTTTACAATTAACAGAAAAAAATTATTACCGTTTAATTCGTCTTAATTTTATTAATTTTTTTTTAAATATTTTACCCGACTATGAACCGTACTTAATTATTGGTTGGCCATTTAAACCTTTTTATTTTGTGTCGAGATATTTAATTAAACATTTTGAAGTATATTCGTCGTATATCGCCCACTGATTGCAAAGTAGAAGTTGAAGAGAAATAGCTTCAATTACTTCAGCTGATGGTTCTACAAACATATAAAAAGTTTGACTTATATTTTGTACAATAGAGGACGAATATTATTTGTTTAAAACAAGTATGAAAAGTATTGGACCGTGTACGCATTTCAAGTGAATATTCACAAAAAGCTACTTTGCAATTAAAAAAAAATATTTTAAACATAAAGCATGTAATTAGCATGAACCACCAACCAATAAAATTATCAAAACTCGAAGAAACATTACAATAAAAACTGCAGCAACACGCGAAATTAATTAAATTAAATCGGAATTATAGTTTTATTTTATTTCTTTAAAATTTTATTTTAATTAGTTGCTGTGTGTCATAATTAATTTATTTATTATAAAAAAAAATTAAATTAAATTAAAAAAAAAAAAAGAAGATAACAAAAAAAAAATGCCATTCATTATAATTTTTTATAAATTCAGTAATTATTTAAATTATTATAATTTTGTTTTGTTAGATAGTTATTTATTAAAGAATTAACAGTGACTAAAGAGAATAAATAAAATAAAAATCGTGGAAAAAGTAACAAAATTAATTTAATATAAAGATACAAAAATTTTCTTTTTAAGAGTATGCGTTTGTAAAATTGAAAATAAAATTAAAAAAATTTATTATTATCATTATTATTATTTTTTTTTATTTAAATAAATTATAATTGTAATTAAATTAAATTTAAAAAATTAAAAAAAAAATATACCACCAAATCCTTTTAATTTAATTAATTAAAACAAAAGCATAAAAAAAATAAATTTTAATTTAAACGTTATTATTATCATTTTATTTTTTACTTAATAAATTAATTAACAAAAAGTGTGTGTACTTGTGTGTGTGTCTGCTATCGAGATTAAAACAAACAGAAGAAGAGAAATAAAGAAAGTTGAATTAAAACGTTGAGATTCTAAACCAAGATTTTTCTATTTGTTAAATAAAAATATTTTTAATTATTTTTATTTTTTTTTTAATAATTAATTAATTAATTAATCGTACTTTTTTTCTATTTAATTATTTTAATTTAGTTTTTTCCTTTTTTTTTAAGTGCTAAAATTATTATACATAAACATACAAATAATTTTTAATTTAATATTTTTTAATTAAAACTTGATTTTTTTTTAAATGAAAGAAAAACTTAATTAATAGTTAAAGTGGAGAGAGAGAGAGAGAGAGAGAGAGAGCAACAGTGTTAAACATATGCTAATGTATGAATAGTATTTGCCGTTTAATTTTTTGTTTTAAAAGATCTGCGAATCCCTTATTATTTTCTTTTGTTTTTGCAATTAAATCATTTTATAAAAAAATAATTTAAATTAAAATGTTTAATTCTTTATTTATAATTAAAAAATAATTGAATCCGTCGTCAAATGTTAAATTATTAAAAAAAAAGAACAGAAAAAAAATGTCAATTTAGGTTATGCTCTATATCGAGGAGAAAAATTAATTGTCATCACTTATTGAAGACACAAATCGATAAATTAAAAAAAGAAATTGCAATATTGTTTATCATTAATTAATTAATTAATAAAAATAAAAAAAATCTATTTAAATTTTATTTATGCAAATAAATATTATTATTATTATAAACGATTTTATTATTTAATTCAAAAAAAAAGAAAAAGTAATACGGATGAAAAACATACAACAAAAAAAATTTTTTTTTTCAAATCATTTTTGCAGTATTTTTGAAAAGTAAAATATCGATAATAAAAAAAAAAAAATATTTTAAGAAATATATTTGCAATAAATAAATAAATAAAAGAAATAAATGAACAAATGTAAATTTAATTAAATTAAATAAAAAATAAAATAAAAATATATAATATGAATTGCCACGTGATTTAAGTTTTTATTTTTTTTTAAATTAAACAATTTAAAAAAAAGAAAGAAAAATTAATTAATTATATTGTGTAGTCATACGATACATAAAAAATTTGTTTAAATCAATTAATTAATTAAAATTGACCACAATACGATTATAATTATTTTTTGTTTTAAATTCTTTTTTGTAATTAAAAAAAATGTGTGGCAATTTAATGATCTCTTTTAGTTAAAGAAAATAAAAAAAAAAAAATGAAATGTATTTTTTATTGATAATAAAATGTACCTAAGTAATTCTTATTGTTTTTTTTTATTAATTTTAATTAATTAAGGATGTGCTGATAACGAACACCTTTTTGTTCTATTAATTTTTTTAAAGGAATTATTTATTTATTTTATAAATAAAATACCATATCCCGGAAAATTATTCAGTAGAGAAATACGAGTATTTAATAATAGAATATCACGAGCTCGTGTTGTAATAGAACTCATTTGGGATTCTGGTAGCTCGTTGGAGAGTTTTGGCAAAAAAAATAAATTGTTTTTCTGAAAATGATGAAAAAATTGCATTGCATAATTTTATTAAAATAAATGCTGAAGAATATTCATCATACTGCCCCGAATGATTTGTTGATAGTGAAGATTTAGATGATGCATATCTTTATGGGGACTAGAGGAATATAGTTGAAATCCAACCTATCCATATCCTATAACCTATCCAACATTATTGCATTGAAATAATTTGATTATTTTCTACCAATTTTTTTATTTAAAATATTGAAAAATAAATGATGCGATATAGGATGTTAAAAAATTGATTCCCGCCATATCTTATTGTAGATAAGCACATTTTTAGCGGAACAGAAATGATTCGGAATAGAATAAAATAAAATTTAATTATTTTACTTACGTAATTGGTTGTCTCCAAAGTGTACTCCAGCTGCATGCTGAAACATTTAAATTTACCATTTAGTTTTAGTTGTTTTTATTATCTTTTATAATTAATAATTTTTTTTTAATATCTAACAACACCTTTTATTGAAAATAATTTTTTCAACAGAATGAAGTTTACAATCAACACAAAATCATAACGGTTGAGAAAATTATTCTTAAGTGCTGCCAATTCGAAAACTAATTGCATTATTGAAAGTATAGTGCATATATATGGCAAGCATCATATTAAAGAAGTTTAATAATAATTAATAATAATAATAATAATAATTATTATTATTATTAAATAGCAATCAGACATTTTTATTTTAAATTATATGTATTTTTTAAAATTGAAAAAAAAATGATGCGATTTAAAAGTTAAAAAATTGATTTCCGCCATATCTTATTGTAGATGAGCACATTTTTAGCGGAACAGAAATGATTCGGAATATATTAAAATACAATAAAATTTAATTATTTTACTTACGTAATTTATTGTCTCCAAAGTTTACTCTAGCTGCATGCTGAAAAATTTTAATTTACCATTTAGTTTTATTATTTTTTATAATTAATAATTTTTTTAAATATCTAACAACACCTTTTATTGAAAACATTTTTTTCAACAGAATGAAGTTTACAAACACAAAATCATAACGGTTGAGAAAATTATTCTTAAGTGCTGCCATTTCGAAAATTAATTGCATTATTGAAAGTATAGTGCATATATATGGCAAGCATCATATTAAAGAAGTTTAATAATAATTAATAATAATAATAATTATTATTATTATTAAATAGCAATCAGACATTTTTATTTTAAATTATATGCATTTTTAAAATTGAAAAAAAAAAAATGATGCGATTTAAAAGTTAAAAATTTGATTTCCGCCATATCTTATTTTAGATGAGCACATTTTTAGCGGAACAGAAATGATTCGGAATATAATAAAATACATTAAAAATTAATTATTTTACTTACGTAATTGATTGTCTCCAAAGTGTACTCCAGCTGCATGCTGAAACATTTAAATTTACCATTTAGTTTTAGTTGGTTTATTATTTTTTATAATTAATAATTTTTTTAAATATCTAACAACACCTTTTATTGAAAACAATTTTTTCAACAGAATGAAGTTTACAATCAACACAAAATCATAACGGTTGAGAAAATTATTCTTAAGTGCTGCCAATTCGAAAATAAATTGCATTATTGAAAGTATAGTGCATATATATGGCAAGCATCATATTAAAGAAGTTTAATAATAATTAATAATAATAATTATTATTATTATTATTAAATAGCAATCAGACATTTTTATTTTAAATTATATGCATTTTTAAAATTGAAAAAAAAAAAATGATGCGATTTAAAAGTTAAAAATTTGATTTCCGCCATATCTTATTTTAGATGAGCACATTTTTAGCGGAACAGAAATGATTCGGAATATAATAAAATACAATAAAAATTAATTATTTTACTTACGTAATTGATTGTCTCCAAAGTGTACTCCAGCTGCATGCTGAAACATTTAAATTTACCATTTAGTTTTAGTTGGTTTATTATTTTTTATAATTAATAATTTTTTTTAATATCTAACAACACCTTTTATTGAAAACAATTTTTTCAACAGAATGAAGTTTACAATCAACACAAAATCATAACGGTTGAGAAAATTATTCTTAAGTGCTGCCAATTCGAAAATAAATTGCATTATTGAAAGTATAGTGCATATTTATTGCAAGTACATCATGCACATGTTACATATTCAATAATTTATAAACAGGTGAGTTCCTCTGTGTCAAATTAAACGATTATTTGTTAGGATTGAATAAAAGGTAATTTTTTTTTTCTTTTTACAACATATCTATATTTTGGGCTTTGTATAATTCCTCACTCTTTTTAAAGGAATTTATTGGAATAGCAAGGAGAGAAGTTCAGAAATTTAAAACAGTTGTCTAGTCGTGAAGATACTACACGTGGATTATTATTATAACCGAAATTTAATTGGATTATAAATTTAAAAAATGTCTTCAATAGATTGGATTTATTGTAATTTTTGTGGCAAATCAAATGTAAAGGAAGCCCATTTGAATAACATGTACACTACAAGATGTGGTTATATTGTTTGTATAAAATGCAAACAAAATGATAAATTCGTTTGCACTTGTACGACACGATGCACAGACGTATTAAAAATTGATGATGATATGCCTGAGGATATAAAAATATTTTTCAGAACTGATATAGAAAATGTACCAGTTGGTTTAATAACAAAAGTGTTAGAATTCCAAGAACAACAGATAACTGTTTGCCAAAATAAATTTATCGAAGGTTCGATCAAATTGGAAAAGTATACAAAAGCTGTTAATATCCGACTTGGTATAATGGAAGAAAAGAATAAAGCGTTGATCAAGAAAAAAGAGAATGTGTATAAGCTTCATAATGAGGTTCAAAGACTGAAGAAGGAACTTGAAAACATTGAGAGACACAAACCAAGTGGAAGTCGCCGGTCAAGCGTTAAGAGCTTTGGTTTGCTTCCACATAAGAAATACTAATATATTTTTTATTACACATGAACTAACTGATTTTAATTATTATGAATTACTATGAATTACTATTAATTATTATGAATTATTTGAATAAATATAATACTTTTTTCAATTCTTAACATAATTTATTTTCTTTTAAATCTAATAAGACGAGTTTTTTAGTTGTGACTACAATAAAATGTGGTAAAAATGGCAGCTTATTAAAGACTCAATTCAAAACGTGTGTGTTTATAATTATTGTCTACAGGGGAAGGTATTAAATTTTTTAATGTTGGTACATACAAATATAAAATAGGAAATTGTATGGTGGCAATAACGGGGAAATTTTTAAACGTCAAATCCAAAAATATATAAATTGTTTTGAGCACGTGTGTTTTCAATAAAATAACATCCAAGCTTTATAGAATTTTTTTTTCTTTAAATTTATTTGATATATATTAAATTAAAATGCAGCACGATGATGTAATTTTTTGATTAATTTAAGTTATTAAGTTTTTATTTATAATGTGTTTTCTTTTTAATTTAAGGTGGTGTGGAGTATTATCAATAAAACTTTTTGTTCACACAAAGTCCAGTAAGTTGATTGGTTTTATGTTTAATTGAGTTTTTTTTTTGTGTATCACCATTAATATATTTTTTAATCTAATTACAGTACAGCAACACAACATTTTTGTCGTAATGAATATAATTTAACAGGTTTTTGTAGTAGAAAATCGTGTCCATTAGCCAACAGTCAATATGCCACAATACGTGAAGAAAATGGTATTATATTTTTGTATATGAAAACGGCGGAGCGTTCAGCATTTCCTACAAAAACGTGGGAACGTGTAAAGTTATCTAGGAATTTTGAAAAGGCAATTTACCAAATAAATGAAAATTTATTATTTTGGGATAAATTTGTTCGTTCAAAATGTAAACAGAGATTTGTCAAAGTAACACAATATCTGATACGGATGAGAAAATTACGTTTACGTCGTCAAAAATTGATAATACCAATTCAAAGTAAAGTGGAAAAACGAGAACGTCGTCGTGAAGATAAGGCATTAATAGCTGCTAAATTAGATAATGCAATTGAGAAAGAATTATTGGACAGATTGAAAAAGGGGGCATATCAAGATATTTATAATTTCCCACAGAATGTATTTAATAAAGCATTAGAAGCTGAAGAAATTGAAGATGAACGGGAGGATGAGGAGGAAGATGAAGAGGAATCTGAAAGAGAAATGGAAATAGAAGAGGAGTTAGAAAGGGAATTGGAAATGAATGAGGAATTTGTTGAAGGAGACTCAGATTCAGATAATGATGATAATGAACATCTACAAGATGACGATTCTATTGATGTCGATGGATCAGATAATGTATGATTATGGGTTTTCAGTATAAATTATTTTTGCAATTGCTTAATTTGGTTTTGAATTCTTTTACAGGAAAGCGAATCAGGTGAAAAACAACAAGTAGAAATGGATAGTGATTTTGAATCATCTGATGGATCAGATATTGAGGTTAGTTTACTGTTTTTATTTCAGCATTTATTGATTAAGGTGTTTCTTGTTCATTATTGATTTATTGAATGCAATTATGTGGTGTGGTGGTTATTCAAACTGAGCTAAATCAACATTGACTTGTTATTTATGTAAATATATTATCAAGGTAAGTAAATTACGATGATAACTTGTTTGTTGATTTTTGGTACGAGATTTCTTTTCTTTTATTTTTTAAGATAACATTTCAATAATGCATTTGGCTATTGAATAATGATTCAGAATTGTAAATGTGATTTTTTTTTTTTTAAATAAATTAAATATCATTTTCCAAGGTGTTTGCGTTTTTTGTTTTTTTTTTCATTCGTTTTAAATGTTATTCTCACACTGGTTTTCTTTTTTTATTTAATAATTATTTTTCACCTTTTTTATAATTGGAATTATTTTTATTTTTTGTTGTTAATAAGTCACGAATTTAATTATAATTATTTTGTAATAAAATAATGTCGATTAACAAAATTTATTTTTTGTTTGAAACAAATGATTTGGTTAGTAGAAACGACGAACCAAATTACTATTGATATGCATTGTTATGGATTATCTCGGTTATATTTATATTAGACTTACTAAGGTTTGTGCCGAGAATAGTGTTAGTATTAGAGACTTCATATTT
This sequence comes from Ptychoptera albimana, assembly GCA_961205885.1. Classification (NCBI taxonomy): domain Eukaryota; kingdom Metazoa; phylum Arthropoda; class Insecta; order Diptera; family Ptychopteridae; genus Ptychoptera; species Ptychoptera albimana. The sequence continues at coordinate 412,977 of OY540805.1, read as the reverse complement.
ATTGCATTCAATTTATTTTTTATTATTTATCATACTAACTACAGTTTAAAGTTTCACATGAAAATTTTACAATATTGGGCACCATGACCTTCGTTTAATTTATTTATTGATTTTCTTCAGATTGAGATTATATTAATTATGTGCACCTGTGATTCACAGAGTATTTAAGTTTTTATTTAGCGATGGTTTCATTCAAAAAAATAATTCTCTAAAATCGATTAAAACGTAAAGTTTAAAATAAAACTTAAAACTACGTAAACCTTGTAAAATATAAAAAATAAGAAAAACGAAGATTTTTGTCCAAGCGTATCTGTGTAACCGTGAACTTTTTCATTTTTTTTTTGTAGTATTTTTCAAAATTATTTTTTTTAACGTGGTTATCAAGGTAATTTGTGATTTTTATGTTTATTTAAATAATTTTTGAAGTTCAAAGTAAATTAATTTTCGATTTTTTTTTGACTAGCGCGTAGGTTTTATTTTTTTTTTTAAATACTCGTTGCATCAGCAACTAAATCACCTATCCGCAATTTTAATTAATTAATGAAACTTGAGTGTATTTTTTAAAAATTCTCCTTCTATAAGCCTTACTGCTATAGTTGAGTTAGACGTTGCTGTCTAGTTTAAATTTTTCTACCGGTCGTGTTGGTTGTTTTTTATTATTTTTATTTATATTTGTGTGTTTACACCGTAACGTGTTGTGATTTAATTTTTTTTTATAACAACGAAAGTGCTGTATACAGGGATTTACCTGTTGATTTTTTTTTGTTTTGTTTGTGATGATTTGCTCTGTTAGGTGAATTTGTTTGTTTATAATAGTGACTTTTGTATTGTGTTTGTGCTTTTTATGACGTAGTTTACAGATTTTTTTTTTATTTTGATATAACAAATGAATTAGTTTAATTAATTTTTATTCTAATTATTAATTTAAAAATAAAAAAAGAAGAAAATTTCGTTGTTTCTTAATACATAAATGGATTAATTTATATATGATAAGTAATAATAACAGAGCGGAAATTTAAAATTATTTAATCAAGAAAATATTTATCTTAGTTTAAGCTTAAACCATAATTTTTAGTTTAGTTTTTGTTTGCTTATTTTATTTACGTTCTGCGTTTATAATAGACTTGAATTAGCGCTTTTTTCATTCGTTTGTTTACGTATATATGTTTTTGCTAGGTCTGTTTGTTTTTCGTTATAACATTTTTATTTTATGTCTTTTTTTTAAAATATATTTTCTTCTTTTTATATTCAGTTTTTTGTATATTTTATATTAAAATTCGTTTTGTTGTTGTTGCTAAACTTGAGATGTAATTTATATTGTTTGTTTGTATGTTTCGTGTACCTTTTAGTTTTTTGAGAGATTTCTTCTTTATATTCGCTTTGAATAATCTTGGAATTATTTTCAATTTTATTATAATTATGATGATGTCAATATCACATCTGTTTAGCATTTAGATTAATTAAAATTTAGTAGATGTTGTTTGAATGTCCTTCCTATCTGTAAGCTGTTTGTTTGGTGTGTAGCAAACACAGTAGTTGGTTGTTGTCACTATAGAAAATAACATAAGAATTAAAAGCACCGATATAGTTGTACTCTAGACAGGTCAAGAGCAGTCAGTTTAAGTTAAATTGTTGTATCTTTACACAAAAACAAGCTTTTTTTTTACATGAAAAATTATTTAATTAACAAAAAAAAAAAAAAAGGAACAACAATTACTTTTAAATCATGTGCTGTGTTCTTCTGTAGTTGATTTTTTTGGATTTATAAATTAATTATATAACAAAAATCTGTGCAAATAATAACAACGTATAATTAAGCTTTATTATTATTTTTTTGAAGCTATAAAGCTGAATACGAATTACCTTCACACTTTGGAATAATAAAAAATTTAATACGAATGATGCTGATGTTTAGAATTTTTTTTCTTTTAAGTAAAACTATTATTAATTTTCATTATGCATTACGTTAATTAATGTGCATTTTGAAGGTTGCGTATTTTGGTAATTATTGAAATTATACATCAAGCTACATTAATTTTGGTCCTTGAACAAATATTTTAGAGAATTAACTCAATGCGTTGTTATCTTTGAGAAAGTTTACCATTTCACACTAATCGTCAGGAATAATTACTGGACACGGGATTGTTTAAATGAAATTTTACTACTAGAATGAGATTGATGAGTTATTTTTGGGTTTTTTTTTTATTTTAATAAATTAAACAAGAAAAATGAATTTTTTATTAATTTTTAAATAGTCAAACACGTTTTGTTTTTAATATTTTTTTTATGTCTGGTATTTGTGGTTTTTTTTTATATGTAATTTGATTTATGATTATAAATGTTGGTACGTGGTTTCATCTATAATAGGCCTATTGTTGTTGTTCAATTGATGTGTACAAAATATAATAATAATTATGTTTTGCGTATGCTTAATTATTTTTGATGATTATGATTATTATTTTAATTATTGTCATTTTGTTTTTTTTGCAACGAATTTTCTTCTTCTTTTTTCTATTTTCGAAATATTATTTTTGTGTTTTTAATTATTACTTCACAAATATAATTAACAATTAAAATTAATTTGTTTATTTTTTTCAAAACTGTTATTATTTATTGCAAAAAAAAACAGCGAGAAAAAAAAGTCTAAAAATTAGCGAAGCGCGCATAAAATTTATTAAACATTTGTCTGTTTACCTGTTTTTTTTATAGTTAAAGCTTTACTAATTACTTTGCGGTGATGAGTAATTTCAAACAAATATTCAACAAGTTTTTTTTAAATTATTATCAAACTTCTATTGTTGTTGAATTTAAATTTAAATTTTATTTTAAAATTTTAAATTTATTTTTAGTGTTTAAAAGAATTAAGATTAGATGCGATAAGAAATATTACAATTTTTTTTTATAAATGAATTATTAATTATATAATAGTGAAAAGAAAAAGAAATGCGAGAATAATATGTTTAAAGATAAAAATATTTTTTTTTGTCAGGGTTTGAGGAGCATTTTTTTTTTTTTAATTATTTTTGCTGAACCGAAGTGTTTAATTTTAGCTTAGTTTCTCATGTTTAATGGGATTAACTCGACCTATTGATTTAATTCTTTCCATAAATACAACTATTAAGTTGTGCTTTGGTAGGTTTATCTCTGTTCATAAAATTTGTTTCAAGCTCTAATTTACATCAACTTTCGTCAATTATACTCTGGGATCTATAATTTATAGTTTCTTTGAAAGAAAATAAAGCAAAAATGCTTTGACCCTCTCATATCACAACATAAATATTATTCTGAGATATTTTTTGTAGTAAAATTCGTTGTTATTTGTGACTGATTAACTAAGAATGAAACTGACTTAAATTATTTTTATTTATACTTCTAGATAAAATATATTTAAACTTGTGTATGCAGTAGATTTTTTTTATCTTTATTATTGAAAATAAATATTTTTCTTTTCGAGAGTGTAAAATTTTTTTTATTTTCTATGTTTGCACGGTTTTTTTTATTAACACGAGTTGCTTTTATTTTTATTCATTGATAGGAGGATAGTAAAATATTTAATTGATATTTTCACGAATTGTTGTTATTAGTAATTAACGAACTAAATTTTTTGAAGGTTCTATGTTTGCTAGCTATGTTTAATAATTAATATCGAATCTTGTTGTTATTGTGATGGTGTCAGGTTGTTTTGTTTTATTTTGTCGTAACGAATAATTTTTTTAAAATTAGTTTTGAATTTTCTTTAATAAAATTAATAAGAAATACAACGGTGTTAAAACGCTGTGCAAAATTAAATTCTTTAATTGCGTGTAAATGATGTTTTGTTTCGTTTTTTTTGATTAACTAAATGATTATTAGTAATGATGAATTAAAACTTTTAAGTGGATTGATGATGCTTTTGTTTTGATTTAATTAAATAATAAATTTGTGTTATCAATACAGGATATTAAAGTGCCGGTTATTAAGACAAATAAAAAACAAATAAAGTTGACGAAAAAGAAGGGTGAAAAAGAATTTATTAAGCAGCAAGTGGATGAAGAAGACAATTCAACGGATGATGATGATGATGATAATAATGAAATTCAAGTAAAGAAATTATCAAAAATAAATAAGAAAACAAATAATAAGACGATCAAAACGCCATCAAAAAGTGTTTCTACGATTAATAAACGTGGTGGTAAAAAGAAGAGTAAAATCGAAATTGAATATGAAGTGGAAACTGTACCAACGAGGCAAAGGCTACATCACTGAGGTAATGATTTTAAAAAAAACATTTTTTTTTCATATTAAGATCAATTTACTTACCTAAACTTAACAACCCCTTAATATTATTGTCATTATAAATAAAAAAATATATTTTTTTTTTAAACTTTATTTAAAGAGAATAAATAATTGAAAAAAAAAACACCTTTGGGTGGTATGTTTTTTGTTTGTTACAAGTTAAATACATATGCAATGGATGGATATATTTATTTATTTTTTTTATAATAATTGTATGAAATTGTTTATTTTTAAATCCTAATTCCTTGTGATTTTATTATTGGTTGGTCCTTTGTACACTACTACAATATTCAGGAGTATTTTTATATCAACAAGGTAATTATCGTAAAGTACAATGGCGAAGATGGTAAGTAATTTGCAATAATTGGTTGACTAGTTTTTCTTGTGAAATGTCAAAATCATCTTATAAATTTACGATTCTTTAATAAACATGTTTTAACACCAACCCTGATAATAAAATCAAAATTGCAATCAATTCATCTCAAGTGCTAATTTATTTTTTTAATTTCCTTTTAAGTGTTTGTTTCACCTTGAGCAATTTTTTTTTTATTATTTACATTCAACTTGGTTATTTTTGATTAAATATTTATTCTGTGAATTTTACTATTGATGCGTTGCAATAATTAGTAAACAATAAAAAAAAAGAAGTAAATTCATGAAATTTTTCAATATTTTATTTAAGAAAAAGAAATGAAGAGTTTTATTTAGTTAAATACAAATTTAAAATTAGTTATTAAACATTTAAAAATATTATAATTATTATTTTTAATTCATTACTTTTTCTGCAGTTCTTTCTTTTTGTATAAATATATTAATTCATTTCTGTGTTTGGTAAATTTATATTTAAATTAAATTAAATTAAAAAATAATAAATTGAACGAGTGTGGATTTGTTGGATTTCATGCATACTTATGCAGTTAGTCTGTGTTACTAGCAGCTTGTCTTAATAATAAATAAATTTTTTCTTTAATCCATGCCTTGTTGTATGGTGCGTAGGTGTTTGTTGTTTTTTGATATACCAAACAGCTCAGATCAACTAACTGGAAGAATGAATATTGAGTAGTATTTAGAAAAATAGGGAATTATTGTATTAATTTACCTGATCAACAAAATCAAATAATTGACTTATATCGTAGGTTATTGTTGGAGTATTTGGATTTCTTCTCTTTAAATATTCTTCATATATTTTACAAACTCCTTCCATACACTCATTAACACTTTCATAATCACTATATGTTCTTGTTTCGGGACGTGCACCTGGTTGTACTAATAGTATTGTATGTGACATTTTATTTTTTTAATTGTAATTGTAAAAATTGTAAATAAAGAGTTTTTATCTATAATAAAGTAAACAAACAAATAAAATATTATCAAAACAAATACAAAAAATAGGGTTATGTTGCTTGGTAAAATGTCATGTCGTCGGCTATTTGATTATTATTTTATATACCAAAATAATACTTACAATTATTTATAACAATTAATTTATATTACATTTAATTTAATACTGTTTTATCGTTAATATAATATTCCTCTTTTTTATTTTTATTAATAATTTTTATTAGAACTTGTATTATTAAATCAGCCTAGGAATACACTTATAATAATGGATGACAGTTCCGAAATTAATTTTTTTTTTCGAAAACAAATGGATGACAGTTCCGAAATTTATTTTTTGTAAATGGAAAATTATTTACGAATGATAAATTTCCCTTTCATTTCATTTGTTTGATTTTTTATGGTTTATTTATTAAATTGATTATATTTTTAAATTAGTTTAATAGTTATATATCATTTTTTCTTACATTTAAATTATTTTAATTATATTAATTCTTTCATTACCTATAATCAAACCATAGTGAGTATTTTCGCATAATCCTAATAGGTGTCACTAGTAAAAGTATAGAGATTGTAGCGGTACATCTGTCATGGTGAATGTCATGGTTACTATTGTTTTTGTTTTTCAAAAACTATACATAGAATATGAAAAACAATGTGTTGATTCGCAACGGTAGCATTAATTAATTAATTATAATTTTTATCAATTAATTTCTACCTATCTAATGAACTCTATCTCTTATTTCTATAATTTTAATTTGTGTTAATTCTTGTTCAGTTACTTTAATTTAATATTTTTTTAGTTTGTGTTTAAGCTTTGTTTTGTTTTCTTTTTTTTTTTTTTTTGTTAATCGGTGTGTTTATGCTGCGTTGCGTTTTGTTATTGTTATTATTATTATTTATTTTTATCTCGAAATTAAAAATAAAAACAAAATTAATCACATTGTTAATTAATTAATTAGTTTATTTATTTATATAATAATATACTATAATCGTTAAACAAGATATTATTTAAAGGTAGATTATTATTTTGTTACAAAAAATTAATTCGTTCTTTCCTTTCCTTAATTTTTTTTTGACGGATAACTATATTATTTATTTATTATTGCTTTAAAATTTTTATTTTTATTTAATTATTATGAAATTTTATAATTTATATTGATATTAATAGCGTTTAGATTTATCCCCCCAAGTGACATGAAACATTCCCATTGGAATTAATCCAATTAGATTTTATTTTTCATTTCTTTAATTAATTTAATTACTTGTTTTCTAAACGATGGACATTTATTTAATTAATTACAGAAATTAACAGAAATATTATTTTTCTGTGGCATGTTTAAGATTTTGTGTTCCGCTAAGTCTCTTATGTTAATTCATACTCTAAGAATATTTATTTTTGACATTTGTTTTTGTTGTTTTTACCTAAACTAACGTTTAAAAAAAAAAAATCTATCTTTTCTGTCGCCATTATGACTTAAATTAACTTAATTAATAAATTAAAAGTAAATTAATTAATTATTATTTATTTAATATAGATGCCACACGAAAATGGTACATTACGATGTTTATTCCCGGTATCGTTACGTAATACAAATACAACAACATCATCAACAACAAAAATGAATGGAAATTCTAATGATTACAAGATAAATATTAATAATAATACAAAAATACCAACAACATTTGTTGTACATGATAATAATGAGAAAATATTGCAAACATCAAAATCTGATAAATTAATTATGGGCAAAGAGCATAATTATAATTATTATAAGCATATTTATGATAGAAATCCGGATGCAACAATACAAATATTATCTTATAAAAAGAAGACATCATTTGGAACATCACCAGTAACGCCAGAAGTTACAAAGTAAGTGAATTTTGAATTTTAAATTAAAAATTAAATTAATTAGTCAGGCTGGCATACATTTGTTCACAACAATTGTGAATTAGGTTTAAAAAATTAAATTTTTTTTCTATTTAATTTTTGGATTAAATAAGAAACAATAAAACAATTAATAAATACATAAATAAATAATCTTATTTATCTATTAAAAACGGTCGAGCAATAAATAATTAATAAAAAGAAAAGAGAAAAAACAAAAAAAAAATGTATTTAAAGATAAGTACATTTGCACATTAAGACAATTGCTTTGTTTTATATTAAAACAAAAAAGAAAAAAAAGTTTTTTGTTTGACTTAAACTTTGTTGTTTCCAGTTGTGGAAAACATTTAATTTGTTTGTTTTTGTTTTAGATAATTTTTAATGCTTAGAGTTGTTTCTGTTTGATTATAACTTAAAACCGCCAGCGCATTTTATTCATTAACAATGAATTCATCAATGCGATGTGGTTTCGTTAACTGACCTTCATTAGTTAAAATTTGCTATACGGATATTTTTATTTAAGTGATTTTTATTTGGTGTATTAACTAACGTAAGGAGTTTTTATCATACTTGTAATAAAGGTACATAAAATTTGTTCCACAAATTATTTATCTATTTTACATGCTTCAGACTATTAAGATACAAAACAAATGATGGTTTTTACTCTCCAAGTTTGGCAATCGCTGAGTTTTGTTTATTATTTTATTACTTTTGTTCCATTTATGGATAATCAACGTCTAATTACGTCATTTTTTTTTTTTTAATAGCATAATACGGTTCTCTTAGCTATGCTCATGTATTGGTTTTGTATCGAAAAGTAGGCGAATTTTATTTATTTGTTTGTTTTCAATAATTTTGACTATGGTTTTTGTGGTTTTGATTTATTTATATTTTGTAGTTAATGCTGCTGTTGTTGATGGAATTTTCTGTCGAATAAAACATTGTTGAAAAGTTAATTATTTGCATAAATTATGTTATTTGTATCACACATGATTAGGTGATTAATATTGGGTTATTATAATGAATGTTGCTGTAAAAGTTTGACAAGAGTAGTGGGTTGTGCAAAAAGCTGTTTTTCATTTCTTTAATTAATTAATAATTAAATTCTATTTTGTGTGATAATTAGCATTAATTTGTGTTTTGTTTAGTGTACATGTGTATGGATGGACATCCGTTTTGGAATTTTTTTTTCTCTCTATTAAGGTGGTTTTCGTGGTTTGGTTTTTGCGTTTCAGTTTTTATTTGTTTGTTTCTATTTTAATTAATTATTTTTTTTTTTAGCAAATATTAATTTCTTTTATTAGAATAGTTGTGAATAAAATTTGTGAGTAGCTTAGATGAAAAAAAAAAAAACTTATTGCGTCATAAGAAGAAAGTAAAGCAGAAAGAGCTACGTCGTTATGATTTTGTTTGTGCTGTTATTGCGGTTGGTTGTGGGTGGGTTACGTGTATTTTTTTTTTTATTTCTTTAGTTTTTATTAATAATATTAAAAGACATTGAATTATTTGCGAGTGCATGTGTGTCGTGTGTTGTTGTTTCTATAATACATGTGTGCCCCCGATTATTATTATTAAAATTCACTCTTGTCTTGCCTGCCTATTCGTCTGTCTTTTTGTCGCGGTTCTTCTACTATTTGTTGATAATTTTTTTTTGTTTATTCTCCTATTAAATAAGAAATTTTTTGGCAAATATTCGTATTTTTATACTCGCGTTTTTATTTTTTTTTTGTTTCATTTTTTTCGCGATTCATTTCGATTCTCAATACGTTTTTGTGTTTTGTATTGTCTCAGTGGACATTATACTCGGTTGATTATTTATTTTAATTTGTTTTGTTTGTTTTTTCATTGTTTAAGTAGGTGATTTTTGTTTTGTTTGTTTAATTAATTAATTAAATAAATAATTGTCTAATTAATTAAAGTTATTTTTTTTTTAATAAAGCTAATTAATATTTGTGTGTTGTGAATATAGATGAATTAAAATAATTATTTATGTGTGAATTGCAGCAAATCTATTGACTGCAGTTAAAGTTTAAAATAAAAAATTTATTATAGTGAAGATTTTTTTGTTTTTTTTTTTAATCATGTTAATTAATTAATTAAAGGTGTTCAAGATTGTGTAAATAGAGATAAATTTGTGGTAATAATGCTTCTTGGTTTATGTTTCTTTTTCTGTTTAATTAAATTAATTATTTTCGCTGTGCAGTTAGATTATCAGTGAAAAAATAGTTTTTATTTCAATATTGTCAGTTTTAACACCTTTGTTTTAGGAATTCCCATTAATAAAGCAATAAAAATGTTATTCGATGTTTCAAGTGAAATTAGGATGTTTGTGGTGTTAAATCTGTGTATGCGGATGATAGGATTTATTGTAATTCTTATCTTTATGCGTTTTGATATAGATTTATAGTTTACTTTTTTAAGGGTGCTATTTAAAGCTAATTTTTTGTACTATACACGTGATTTTTCATAATTTTTTAATTTAAAAAAATAATTAAATTATTTATTAATGACACTCATGAGAATAAAAAGAGTTATTTTGTGATATTTATATGCTATTTTAAAGTTAATTATTTATTATACAAATGTGTGTTGCTCTACGAATAATAGATATATGTATAGTTATTAAAAATAACAAAAAAAAGTAAATAAAATAAACGAATTACTATTTTAAGTAAAATTTTAAAAGCGACATTTTTTACGTTTTAATTAATAAAAATTCTTTCAGTATTTATCAGCAATAGCAGCAGCTATTTTCAAATTTAATCTCTGTGACGTTATGTGTAGAATATTTAAAAAATGATCGGTTGTATGGCAGAACGATATGTGGTGGAGACCTAGGCTGATTGACTCAGTTTTTACGTTTAAGCTTGTATCTTTAGTGATTTAGATGTACAAGTCGAAGAATAATAGAAAGTAATTGATTAAATAAATTGAATTTTAGCCTTGCGTAATTTTATTTTATTAATCAGTTCAATTTAAGATGTTTTTCGGATACAAATTTAAATTAAAATTAGTTAGTTAGTTATTAGCTTTGTATTTATTTACATGGTGTGTCCATATGTCCCATGTATCCAATAATGTAGTGCTGTAATGTAATGTCGCTAAACACTGTCAAATTCTCTTTGTTTATATATCGCACGGTATGTACGTCGATCTGTCTATATATAATGTCTGCGGTTTGCGGTATTTTCAAATTTCTCTTTTGTAAATTTTTTCAATAAAAATAAAAATAATAATAGTAAAGAAAAGTCACAAGACAAGACATAAAAAATAATTAAAAACAAATTCTCATCCCATCTATCTATCTATCCCATCACACATATGTTTTATCCTAGTTGAATTTATTAAAATAATTTATTTTTAGATTAAAAAAGAAAAAAAAGTTTTTTTTTTGTATATCCTTAGTTGCCAGATTTTTTTTAACAACTTTGTTGTTGTCACTGATCGTTTATTTGTAATTTCTTGGCATAATTTTAGTTAATTTTATTTATTTATTTTAGAAGAAAAATATTGTCGTATTCGTTATATGCGGTTATGGTAGGTTTGTTGTGTATTCTCAGTGGCGTAACGTATATTTACAAGCGTTACAGTTGCGATATTGTAGAGAAGCTTTTCTATTGTGAAATGATCTCTGAATGCACCATTTTAAAGCTGTGAGATGATCCCTGCACGAAGTTTTAATCGAATAATCTACATAATTCTTGTTGCGTTGTTCATTTTATTGTTTTTCCAATATATTTTTTCTATTTTAAACCTTATGCCTTGCATCTTGATACAAGGTTGGTTTTCCTTTATATATTTTCATGTTTCACCAACCTAATTAACAACGATACGCTACTGCTGTTTAATGATTTTAATGGACTTGCTGTATGTATTATAATTATTATTGCTAGAGACATTTAAAATGGATTGCAAATATAATTACAATTTTTATCTTTTACTATTAAATTTATTTTAGATTCCTTGTTTTTTTCGTTAATTAAAATATTTTCCTTTAGTTCAATCTAATCGGTGACTTAAATCACATGTGCGCGCATCTTGTTTTTATTTTAAACATCCGATTAAAACGATTTTTTTTTATTATTATTAATTTTTAATTAAATGACCTCATATAGTATTATTGTATGATATAGGTTGGGCCTAATACGGTGTTTGTTGTACGTCATGTGTGTCATTTATTTTATATGTATGTTTGTGTCTGTGTAAAAGTCTTTTTGTCACAACAATTATCGTAAAAACTGTTAAATAATTACAAATTTTTAAATATAAATACACATTATGTACTAGCTGCTGATAAGTTTTTGTTTTTTTATGTTTTGCGCTAGTTTTTTAAAGTTTAATTCAATTAAAAATTAATTATTAAATGTGCTTTAGATAGTTTCATTAAGTTTATTGAAAATTATAATAATAATAAATCAAATAAAATGAAAAAATGATTTATCAAGTGTCTCAACAGTTATATTAATGGTAGTTAATCAGTGAAAGCTTTTATTTTCTTTGATTTTTTATTCTATTCGTGATGTATTTAATTAATAGTTTAATTATGTTTATTATTATATTATAATATTTATAAAAATATAATACACTCTAGTGAATTGTTATAAAAAAAAAAATAAAACCTGCAGTAAAAAATAGTTTAATAAAATTATGTAACATGAAAAAGGTTGAGAATAATCACAACTATCATAAGCAGGAAGTAAAGCAGCAGAAGAAGCACCAACAACAGCAGAAGAAATATCAACGGTTAGAAAGGCCTATAAAGCTGTTACAACAAAAGCATAACAAAGAATATTCACTACAAATAAACACAATAATTCTGCACAAACAATTTCAAAGGATAAAGATAATGAAAAATCACAACATTTTAATAATAATAATGAAAAAATTTAAAATAGTTAATCAAATAAATAAATAAATATAAATAATAATAATAATAATAATAATAATAATAATAATTAAAAATAATATTTATATATATATATATAATTATATTAAAAATGTTGACCTTTTCCAAAGCTGCTTTTTATTACACATGCAAAGTATCCGAAAGGATTATGTAAGTTTATTTTTAGTTAATTCATTTTTATTTTATATTTTTCTTTAGCCCTTTTTTATGTTATTAAATAATAAAGTTATTTGATTTTTCATGTTATTGTGTTGTCATGAGCTTTTTTGTTGTTTAAACTAAATTTATAGATAAAAAAAAAATGTTGTTGCGATCTTTTTGCCTTTTTTATTTGAGCTGAAAATGTTATGTTGAAAAATGTCATGTTTTATCTAAAAGCTCAATTAAACATAATATCTTCTAGGCTTTGAACAAGTTTCTGTGCTATTGTATGTTGAATTTTATTCAAAAGAATGTTAGTTATGCAAAATGTGATATGCATGATTCTTTTACTGTACTGTAATTAGTTTTGCATACCTTTGTGTTGCACTTAGGTTTATACTTACTTCTAAGACATCTGCGGATATAGAGCTCATGACTAAATTTAAAAACTTAAATAAAAGCACAAATTTGTGAACACTGAGTTGGTCACGAAGTATTATACAACTAAGTTACCGTGCTAAGTTATGCCTTACTGTTTCTATTATAAAAAATAATCAAAATTTAATATCAAATTATAAATAAAATAAAATTGAAATTTACTTGCTCTGCTGCGTGCTTTTTTGTTATTATATATTTAAAGAAAAGAGTGAAGTATAAAAAATAAATGTTACGTAAAAGCTCAATTTATAGGTTGATTAATATTTTATTTATTTTCTTTTTCCCATAGAGATTTAGTTTTTACTTTTTTTTTTGTGATTTAATTGTGGGTGAGTTTGTTAACTTGGGGTTTAGTTTTGATTAGATTGGTTGGTTAAATTGATTTTGGATTAATTAACTAAATAAATATTTCCTCCATTACCACATTTTTTATTTAATTTCATTATTATAATTTAAAAAAAAAATTTTTTATTGAATTATTATTTTTTGATGTGCTGCTTAAAAGTGCATTGACATGTATAATGAATGCGTAACGCCATTAAATAATTAATAAATTAATTGATTAATAAATCAGTTAATCTATGATATGCATACATAATATTTAATTTGGTTTTATAAAAAAAAATGAATTCAAATTATTGGATTGAATTTTTTTGTGTTTTGTTTGATTGAGCTATTGTTCTTGTTGTTGAAATCATTGGTGACATATGACGAGTTTTTTTTTGTTTTTAATTTTATGCAGAGTTCGATGACAACTAATCGATTTATTGACAATATTGAATTAGTGAAAAAGCTTGTTGAATTTAACTTTAATTTTTTATTTATTAAAAAGCTTTTTTATTTTATAAGTTTTATGAATTGCGAATAATCGAAAAGCTTCTTTGTATTCTTTGTAATGTTGTTCTAATAAAAGTTTTTTTTTTAACTATATTTAATCATAGAACATAAATAAGATTTTTTTATTTTGTTTGTTGTTTCCATTATGTTTTATTTGTGGGGGATGTATTGTTGCATGTTATTTTTGTGTACCTTCTTTATGTTTTCTTATTTACTTCCGTTATTAATAATTTAACACTTCTAAGAACTTATTTATTTATTATTTATATCCCTTATTTTATTTTGTTTTGTATTGTTTTGTTCTTTTTGTTTTTTCATTTTTTCTTTTTTTTTTGCATCAATAATAATAAGTAAGAAAATATAGAAATGACGACAATTATTAGGAATAATTTTTTATTTTTTAGCTGAAAGCTTTTTTTCAGGGATGTAGCATTTGAAAAAATTAATTCGACTACGATTCCGCTTATATTTATGATTTTTATTCTTTGTATTGTTGGTTTGTTTTTTGGGTTGTTCTACTGTACGTTTTCGTGGTGCCAAGATTATAGTTTTTACTAAATTTTCGTAATGATTATTAGTTACTTGAGTTTTTAATTTTTTTTCTTGACTAACATTAGTTTTGGTTAAGTTTTATATAAATAACGAGCCACAACCACTCACCCCATGATATTTGTATTTCTTTTCTTTTTTGAATTATAAGAATTACCTTTTTTTATATATATTATTTGAAAAGAATACTAGGGAAAACAATGGAAAAGCTTACAAAAAAAAATGTTTGTCACAAGGGAAAGTAATTTTTCATTTTATTATTTTTGTCCCAATAATATATTCACATTTTTTTTTGTGGCTTTAGAATAAGAAAAATTCTCTAAATGATGTTAAACAGATGATAGAAAACAAGGTCTATGTCTTTAGGTTTTTTTTTATATCAAAGTAAATAATAGGTTTTTTGATTTAAGAAGAAAGAAAAAAAATCAACAAAACGATTCTTCCACGATTCGTACGTGAGGTGCAATTGTTATCAATTTTTTCGTCCACCTTTCTTTTTATTTTCTTCGATTATATTTCTTTGTGTGTTGTAAATGTATCTAGATGAAAAATAAAATGAAATCGAACAAATACGCAAAGCTAACAATAGCAGAAGAGAAGCAGCAAATTATCTTGATATGTAACTGGGTACGTGAGGACAATTCATTTTGTAGATTTTCTTAATTTACGTTTTTTCCCTGTGCTTTTTAAGATTAAAAAATAAAAACTATTTCATATCCACCCATATTTATTTGTTACAATAAAATATAAACTCTTGATGAAAATGTGTGGAAGAAAAATTATTATCCATTAAACATTGTGTCATCATCCGGCTTGTTGTTTATTTTAATGCTTTTTTTTGTATGCCACTATCCTTGAGTTTTTTTTATTTTTTACTTTAAGTAGTTGAGAAATAGAGTTTTTTATATGTAAATTTTCGGTAAAATAAAAATCAAAGTATTATCAGAAACGTCGTGCCTATAATATATATATATATATTTTAAAATAAATCATTCGCATAGTAAAGTTTTGTGACATTTACCTGAAGATTATTGTTTTATGTCATGGTGTGTAGTGTGTGAGCTAAATAATAAGTTGAAGATGTTAAGAATAAAATTTTATTATGAAAATGTAGGATATTGTGTAGATTTTCCACCGGCATCGCGAGAATATCAAAAATCTATCCAATTTCCTATTCTAGATATCAGCTTATCATTTGCCATTGCTTTGTTATTTATATTTTGTAATAAAAACTTCGTTTGGTTGTTGATGGTTTAGTCTCCTGTTTGTTTATTTGTTGAACCTGAGTTGCTGTTGTTTGGTAACAAATATTGCCAAATAATGTTTAATAAATAGTAACAGATTGCTCAAACTACTACCTACTAAATTCAAACTATCAACGTAGATTTTTATTTATTTTCTTGTGTTCTGAATTCATTTTTTACAACAATTTCGCTTTTTTCTCTTTTATATTCATGAAGGAAAGAATTTTTTTTTTATTTTTATTTGACAAAAAATATAAAAGATAAAATTTTTTATTCGCTTTTTTAACATATTTTTGTTACAATTTTTTTATTATTATTTTATTTCTCATGAATAAGTTGTACACGTTTAGTAGTGACAAAAACCATTTGATTAAATTTTTTTTACCTTTCGTCACGAAACATTTTTTTTGTAAACGTGTAGATATGAGTATTTTTTATGTTTGACAGTGACACAATTGTGATGATTATGTATACATAATACCAATGATAAGAATAATGATACAGCAAAATGTTTTAAGTACGATGACACCAATAAAATTAGTAACAAAATAATATGAAAGGAAAAAAAGAAAAAAACTCTTAGAAAATATGTTTTCTGTCTACATAAAAAATTAAGTAAAGAAATAGATATAGGAAGGTTGAGATGCTTAAATGTGATTTAATTCAATTAAAATTTTTTTTTTCATTTGGTTAAATAACAAAGAAACACGTGATAATTTGTCTTTTCTCACCTCGCTTTACCATTTTTTCGACTGTTTTAATTTTTTTAGTCTTTTCGCGATGTTTTTCTTTTTTTTTTACTTTCCACTACACACCTCTGAATTAATATTAATCTTGTGTGCTTCTTGTGCTTTTCTTCTGTATTTTAAAGAAGGAATAATAACAAATAAAAAAAAACATAAAAGTGTTGCTTTTATGAAAAACACACAAAATATTGAAAACTACTTTGCTAATAAGATTATTTTTGTTTATTTGAAAACGTAGAAATGCCTCTAAAGGACATACCGAGGTGATTTTATTTAGTTATTTATTGGATAAAATATTATTTTTCATAAAACGTTTGCTCGTGATGGTTTGAAGTTTTTTTTTCGTAGTTTCTAACAAATTCTAATTGCAATTAAAAAATGGTGAATTTTCGTTATTTTTATAGTGGATAATTAAAAACATTTGTTGAGGCTGTGTTGTGCTTTTTTGTAAATGCAAAAATATCAAGCTAAATAAAAATAATAACGATTAATAAGAAATGTCAAATACTGACATGGAAATGGCAACAATTAGTGTAAATAATGTTGATGGAGATTTAATAAATGAAAAAAAAGTAATTTTTGAGGAAATTAATGAGGATAATGTGTTAGTTGATACAAATCTGTTGGAAGTACCATTTAGTAATATAGGTGGTGATGATACGGACGATGAGGGAGGGTGAGTTTATTGATATTTTTTTCTGTTGTTGTTTTGCTTTGTTTTGTTTTGTTGTCATCTCTCTCTATGTGTTGTAATATTATTAACCAAAAAATTAAAAATGTTAAGCAGCTTTCTTAAATTTAATTCAAATTTATGTTTGATTGTTTTAGTATTGTCTATTAACGTCATTTCCATAAGAAAATTAGGTATTTTATCGATTTTAATCCAAAAATCAATTATCTTTTATTTATTTATTTTTCATTTAAATTATTATTAAATCCTATTAGTGGCAAATTTGTTTTTTTTTATTTTATTTATTTATTTGTTCTTTTAATTTTTTGTAATAATAGAAATGAAACCTTGATAAGCTTAAGAGAAGACAACCACTAAGGTTTCATTGTTAGAAATTTTCTATTCGATATTGCTATTTGTGTTGGTTGTTATATTAACTAATTGATTGATTATTGCTGTTTATTGTTGTTGTTGTTGCTCTTAGTTAATTAATTTTGTTGTAACCTCGTTGTATTGTCATTTATATGAAATTTGTGTTGTTAAAATAGGAAGAGAGCTTTTGTATTTCTTCTAATTAAAAACGAGAGAAAGTTTCGAAGATTAATATTTTAAAATGTACGTGTTTTTATTGTAATTTTTTTGTGGTAAACTGAGGTGTTATAACGACACTACAAACCACTTTGTTTGCTGTTTATTTTTTACTTTTATCGTTGTTGGCACTACTAGCAAAATCACATATTATATTTTTTTTTTCTTTTTTTATAAACACCAACGATGGAGGTGTTCTTATTTCGTTGTTTTTTAAAATGAAAATTGAGTATTTTACTTAACCAGTTTTTGTTGTTTTTTATGTCTGTTGTCGTTCTTTGTTGTTTTTGTTGTTGCTGTTATTGTCTTGTTCTTCGCGATGGTCTGATGTTAAAATCATGTTTTTAAGATTTAATTACTATCTATGTGTATTTTGTTATTGTTGATGTTCTTACTGTTTGTCATATTTATTGAAGTTTAAAAGTTTTAATCAGAAATTTTAACACACGAAACAAAAAACATCAAAAAACAAAAAAAAAATATTTTTCTTTAATTAGATTTCTAGAATTGACCCGACTAGGTATGCATGTACAATTTGGAGACGGTTGTAAGTCACCGGCAAAATTAGCACGTGCTATAGCAACAACATCATTTTTGACAACAACACCAACAACAATGAGAAAAGATTATTCAAGAGAGTCATCAACAGCAAAACGTCACACATTTAATGCCACGTGAGTTGTTAAAAAATTAAGAAAATTTAACCTTTCTTATTTTAAAACTTGTGTTGTGTCTTCTTTGAAGAATTATTATTATTTGTATTTTATTTGTCAATCCACACCCATCCAAAAATACATATGCCTACGCACAAAATATAATTATGTTTAATTTTTACATATCTCAAGTTAAAATCATTTTGTGATTTGATGATTTTAGAATTAAAGCTCGTTTTTCATATAAGAAAAATATTTTTGAAAAGTATGAAGAAATTCGTTTTTCTTATTCAAGTTCAAGGTTTTTGGTTTTTTTGCTATTTATTCCTTGAGATTTTTTTTTATTTGTTGTTGCAAAATAATTTACTTATGCTGTTGCTGGTTTTACTAAACTAATGCATTTAAATTTTATAAATTTACAAAAGGAAAAGAAAAAAATAAAAAAGTCAAAAATTCTATTTACTTTGATTTTGTTAAAACGAAATATATGCTTTATGTTTTTCATTAAATTTTCTCAACTATTATACCATCATATTCAACTATATATATATACGGTGTTGTTAATAATTAATTTAACTATTAACTTATTAATATTATCATCATGGCATATAGGGTTTGGTTGTTAACGTTGATGGGTGTATGGAGAAAAACACAACATAATTATAAATTATAAACGTGAAGAGTTTTTAATTATTTTTAATACTTTGTTGAGTTTTTTCCTCTCTAAAGTTAATTTAACACTATTAATTATTTATCAGTTTATTTACTGCTATTTTTCTTTAAATATTAATTTTCTTAAATACTAATTGGGAATTTTGTTGATAAAGTTTTTTGGTTTTTTTTTGTGTGTTTGGTTTTATAAAATACTTACTGTTATGGTGGGTGTGTAACAATAATGTGAACGAATTTTTTTTGTTGTTAACTAAACTAAACTTAATTGAATGATTCGACTTTAAAAAAAAAATTATTTTCTTTATTGGAAAACTTTTCAGGACACAACGGTCTCGAAAACTATAATATTTTATTTTTCTTTACGGAATATCGTATTATTTTTCTCTTCTTGTTTTGATACACTTGTTGCATGTTGTTTTACTAATTGTTGTTGTTGTTGTTGTTGCTGTTATTGTTTTATTTTTCCTTACTTTGGCATAAAAAATTTGGAATAAATTTTATCTTAACAGTGCGTAAAGAATATGCCTCTTATTATTTGTTTCCTTTTTGTTTTATGTTAATTGTAATAATTTTTTTTTAATTTCATTTCATTTTGTATGCGTAATAGCATCATATTTTTATGCGTCTAATATTTTATCACTGTGTGCTTTTACTGGTAATAATTTGTCAAGAATTGTATGATTATTTTAAAGCAATTTAGTATATTAAAATAAAGTGGAGGCGCCTGGTAATATACAAAAATACTTTTTGATTTCTTTATTACTTTTAAAACATAAATTTAATTAAATTATAGTTTTAAATCTGGATTTTTTATTTTATCATTTTATTTACTTTGACAAAATCTTTAGAAATATTTTATCAACAGAAATATTCAATAAGAAAATCATCATTTATCTGCTTAATGCACTGCACTATAGAAATGGAAATGCAACAAACATTTTATATTTTTATAATTCTATAAAAGGTTTAACAGATAAAGACTATCAAAAATTTAGATATTTTAAATGAAACTTATTTTTATTTGTGCTTTTATGTGCTGTATCTATTAATAAATTTAAAAAGTATTTATTGATTTATAATGCTGGGCTGGAATAGAAGTATATTAATAATATATATTATTTATTATTTATCAAATTCCCGTTTTTATTTTACTCTTCTTTTTGATGATTTATTACGAAAGTTAATACATTTTTACGCGTTTTATTATTATTCTTATTATTATTAGTCGTATTGCAAATAATAACGTACAGCAACATAAAAATAAATTAATAAATAAAACGAAAAACGAGGGCTTCTATATGTTGTAGGAAGAATATTTTGTACTTCATTGTTTCGTTTTTGTTTTGTTTCTTATAATTTATGTATATATAATAACCGCAGCATAAAAGTATTGTAAACATAATTCAAAATTATAAAACAATGATTATGCGAAAAAATGAAAAACATTTAAGATGATGTATAAATGCAAAAATGATCGTTAAATCAATAGAAAGGATGAAAAAAAAATGGATAATATCTGTGCTTTTGTTTATTTGTATTATTATCGCTATAATACTCTGTTCCTGGTTTTATTTTCATATCATCATCGAGACACATGTTTTATATTTTCTATTTATAAAACAGATGACGTTGTAATGTCCACAATACAACAGTATCAGCAACAGCAGCATCAAAAATAATAATAATGATTTAAACGATGTAAAATACAAGTGAATTGCATTAAAAAAAGAAATAAAGAAAGCATAATAATATTGTTGTTGTTGTTGTGTAGAATAACGTAAATGTTACATCATTTATAAGATCGTTTATATTATTCCCGTTTATATGGATATAAAATAAATATAAAAAAGCGTAAAACAACATAAATTTATGTATTTAGAGTTTTTTTTTATTGCGACATACACGACATATGATCAGCCGATAGGTTATTGTGGCGTCCAGTAAAACCCGCCCATTGATATTTTGTTTTTTATTTTACATGTCTCACAAATAAATGTTTAACATTAATGTTTCTGGCATAAAAGGTAAAACAACATACAGTGTTGGCCATAACTAAGGGAACTGAAAAAGCGAGTGCACAATTGTTTGTGTAAATAATAGAAATGCTTAGAAAATACATTTTTTTTTATTCATATTATTAGGTACATTCTTAAGCTACAATAATAATAAAAAAATAATAATTTCTTACGAAAGTTAAAAAAATTATTGCAATTTTACCGTCACCACATCCATTATCGACTGGACAAAACTAAGGGAACTGAATTGCAATGTTCAGTTTTATTATCAATATCAATTATCAATATCAATATTTGGTTGAATATCATATATTTTTTTAAACTGCCATACATCTCCGAGGTATTGATGCCACTAGATTTTGAATTATAGTATTTGGAATACTTTTCCAAGCCACTTTAACTTGATTAAAAAGGTCGTCCTGAGTATTACAGTTTTCCCTTATTATTTTCCGATCCCATAAATTTTCTATGGGATTGAAATACGGGGACTGAGCTGGCCACTTAATAACGTCAATACAGTTTGTTTCCAACCACGTCTTCACTACATTTGACGTGTGTTCCGAATCATTGTCCTGTTGGAAAACCCACCTCAGAGACATTTCCTCTTCAGCATGTGGCAGCATATGGGATTCCAAAATATCCTTTTACACAAATCGATCCATGATATCCTCTACTCAACAAATGGTACCAATACCATGCTCAGAAGAACTCCCCCAAACAATTGTATTTCGTTTTCCGTATTTCATAGTTCCTTTTGTATACAAAAAATGGAGCCCTTGATTCAAAGTTGTCCTGACACGGTGGAATTCATCCGATCCTTTGATATTAAATTTGGAATCGTCGGAAAATAGTACTGATTTCCACTTTTCAATACTCCAATCAATGTAATTCATCGCAAATTTAATTCTGGCTTTCCTATTCTCCACTGATATAAATGGTTTTTTTACAATTTGAAATGAAGACAGCCCACCATCGACACCTCTTCGACGAATTGACCTGCATTTTCAAATTGTTTTTAAACTCACTTAAGGATATGAACAGATTTATTTTTATTGTCCGAATTATCATAATGTCATCATGGCTACTCGTGTTTCGTGGTCTGCCATCTCGATGCACAGTCTGAACCGAAATATTGGCTTTATAAAAGTTAATTATGTGGCATATCACCGATTTTGCCATTGAATATTTAATGCACAATAATTTTTGACTAATTCTACTTTTATAATCAATTAGTATTTTTCCTTTAAGTTCGATCGAATATTTGTTTCTAGCCATTTTACAAGAAAATGGTATTAAAATAACCAGAACTCATCTGCAGATAATTAACGCACAGCATCCTTGACTTTTGTCGATTAATTTGTTAAAAGACATGGTTACTGTGCTTAGTTACGATATATTCTGAAATTTGGTCAAAAATCTGATAATAAAACTGAACATTGCAATTCAGTTCCCTTAGTTTTGTCCAGTCGATAATGGATGTGGTTACGGTAAAATTGCAATAATTTTTTTAACTTTCATAAGAAATTATTATTTTTTTATTATTATTGTAGCTTAAGAATGTACCTAATAATATGAATAAAAAAAATTTTATTTTCTAAGCATTTCTATTATTTACACAAACAATTGTGCACTAGCTTTTTCAGTTCCCTTAGTTTTGGCCAACACTGTATGTGTAATCGATTGTGTGTTTTTTTCTCTATTTTTTTTGTTCATTCTTAATTTATTTTTCGTATCAATTTGGCGCTGTTTTGTTTAACTTTTAATGGTGTCTAACAAAAAAGAGAGCTTTTACACATAACAATAGCGGGTTAAAGCGGTTTTACTTTTAATTGTTGCAATTTGATAAAACAAGATTTTTTTGTGAAGCTTTTTGAATTTAATTTTTTTTTCTTCTTTTATGGACAAAAAAAAAATGGCCAAAGCTTTGTTAAAGTTTTTATAAATACGAACGAAGCAGATCCACAGGCGATTTATTTTTAATTATTTAGAAATTTTTATTTTATTTTTTACGCAAACATGCAAGCATTTTTTTTATTGTTGAAATTTTGGAAACATGGTTGAGCTTTTCATTTTTTTTTAATAATGGTGATGGTAGTGGTGGCGACTAACATTTTTATATTGTTAATAATTAAGTTATATCCATTAATATAATTATTTAGAATGTAAAGCTTTACGGATTTTTATATTCACCTCTTATAAATGCAGTAAGAGTTTATCGACTTTTTTTATTTGTTTTGAATACATTCAATGCGACTATTATACAAATAGTTAGTTGAATTTTATAAATAAAATTAAAATCATTGCATACTGACTGAATGCTAAATTAATTTAATATTCAATTTTAATTATATTATTTATTACAATATTTAAACAACATTTATTTTTATTAATACATAAATAATTAAATAGGGTAACCGCTAGAAGGATTTTGTTGTTATTAATATTTTCTATCGATGTTAATTAAAATAATAAAATAAATAATTAATTAAATAAAAATTTTAATTATGAGTTTTTTTTAAACGTATTGTTGTATATATAAGTAGTTGTGCATTTTTTTTTTTTGATTTTTGAAGCTTGAACTATTACTATCGATAACGAAATATTATTTGTAAATGATAATTACTACTGAAAAATTCCAAGAGTGATGGTAACGCTGTAAAATCTTCGTTTATAGATGATAAATGCTAATGGCTCCAAGTGATACAAAATTATTTTTCCAGTTTTTTTTTCTGAGAAAATTTTATCAAAACAAAAATTCTCTAGACTGAAAATGTTGTTTTATATGTTTTGTCGTAAAGTTTTTTTTTGTTTGCTTTCAGTCATGTGGTTTTTATCTAATTAAACTTTTACCACCCACTTTAATGCCTTATTTGGGCTGTATGTGTATGTCAATATATATTTTTTTCGTTGTTTTTCTTTGTAACATTCTCTAATATGTATGTAATAAATGACAATACTGAACTTTCGTTTGCTATTTCTATTTCTTTACGATTGTTGATGAGCTTTTTGTTGTTGTTTTTATTCATAATGATAATAATAATACAGCTGCTGTTGATTTTATTTTTTGTGGTAAATAATGTAACAATAAATTTAATAAAATATTTTTATAATGATTAAAATATTTGATTTCGATTTGTATATTATGTGTTACCCTGTAACACTACCTGTCGTTTATCTGCCAAATTACTTTACAACTTTGTTGTGTTGTTTTCTCTCAATAAATACTATTTCTTGAATTGAGAATTTTTTATTATACATAATTTATATTGCTTTTGAAGTTTAAGAATAAAAAATTAAAAAACTTAAACAGCTGTAGTAATTCCAACTATAATTATTTATTGTTTTATATGCTTTTCTAAGTTCTTTCACTCATTCAATTTTCATTAATTAAAATTGTTTGAAATGAAAGTTTATTTTTGTATTTTTAAAATAAAAATTTTCAGTTCACTAAAAAGTACAAAAACTTAAATAAGCTTAATATATTGGAGCAAATTTTTAAAGTAAAGTTTAATTTTTATGTATTTGAAATAAAATTAATTTGAAAGGAAAAGAAATTAAACTTGGGTAAGATTTTAAATAGAAAAAATAAAATTCGAAGCTTTGCAATAGTTTCTTGATTAAAAACTAAAATAAAAAAAATTGTGTTAGGAAGAAAAGGAAGTAAAGTGTAAAGTTATTAATAAGAGCTTTTATTGTTTATTCATATTTGTATGCAATTGTTGTGCCATATATATCCTTTAAATTCTTACATTTAAGCTAAATGATATTAAAATAATTATGTTAATATTTTTAAAAACATTGAAGCATTTTTTTTTAAATTAAAACTAATTAAACATTTTTTATTTCTCTTTTTCCTTTTTAATTTTTTTTTGTTGCTGTCTTTATTAAACCTATTTTTGTTGGGACATTGTGCATCGCATTATAGGAATGAGTGAGTACACAAATTTAATTTATTTTTTAATTTTTATTATTATTCATAAATTTATATATTGTTTAAAAAATTCTTCTTCTTATTTGCTGACATCACAAGGTATTTTTACCGTTTTTATTCTTTAATCTTTATTATTCACTTTTTTTCTCTAAGGGATTACCCTTTTACTTCAATTTTTTTTATTTTATTTAATTTTGTATCCTGCAGTGTTTTGTTGTTGTTTTTATTATGCTACCATTATTATGCCGGTGGTGTATTTATATATATCAATAGTAGCTGAAGCAAAAGCATTGGTAGCATCAACAAATACTGTTGGGTTATGTTGGTAATGTTATGACAGAAAAGACTACGTTATGTCTTCTGGGTGATGCTGAAAATTTTTTTTACTGTCTTATTTAGCTGCCTTGACGGTTGTTGCTGCTGATACAGTTACTGTTGGTTGTTGATTCGTTTCGATCGTGCATAATAAGTATGTACGTGGTTTTGAAATATTGAAAATGATTTACATGGAATTTTATTGTTATTAGGGGTTTTTTTTGCTACTTATTTTTTTTTTTAAAGGAAGTAAAGAAATATTAAATAATTTTTTTTTGTTTTTATATTATTAATTGCTTATTAAAGCTTATGTTTAAATTAAAGAAATAATTAAACATGCAAAATGTAAAAATCTAGGAATCATCAGTCATAAAAATTCATCAAAACTCTGACGCCGTTACCTGAGATTTGTTAAAGGTATTAAATATTTATGAGTTAGAGTATAAGGGAAAATCATAAATATGCGACTATCCTGCTTAAATCTCCGCGAAAATTTTCCTCTTTTTAAAGGACACCATATTCAGGAACAATCAATGTGTAGTGATTTCTAAAATTATAAATCAATAGCCATTGTCAGTTGATTTTTTATTTAACGGTTATTATTCATGTGCGTCCACACGGAAAAACTCGACATATGTATAAAATTTGCATTTTAAAAAGCAATTCTACACCCCTTATTGTACTTTTAACATATCTACGTGGTTCCGGAGTTTCTCTTCTGTTTAAACACAATGCAGAATATGTAGAGAAAAATATTGTTAAAAACAAAACAATCAACTCCTGCACGAATCGTACCAACGTAAATTATGTTTTGTGCTTTTGTCATAACCGTAACGTAATGCTTACAATTAGCATTACATAAGACAGGGCTGAATACGAAAATTCTCGTTTTTTGTTATTGTTGTTGCTGTTGATTAACTTTTATTGGTAGTATGGGAAAAGCATGATGGGTGGAATCATTTTTAAACATAAAAAAATTAAGTCGTTATTAGGATTAAGGGAAGAAAAAAATGATTTTCTTTTCTTTGTTTTTTTTGCGGGCTTAATTTGTGAGAGAGCTTATATATAATTATTTTTCTATGCTATTTTGTTACGTAGTTGAGTATTCTCGTTATTGCCATTGTTGCTGTTGATGTTGTTAAATTAAATGAGTATTTTACCGACAATTAATGAATTTTTTTTTATTCCTTTAAGAAAAAATGCACTGTGGAATATAAGTGGAAAGGAAATTTTTTTATACCATAAAGATATTATTAAAATCGATAAATAGCTGCAATTAAATTTTTATTTTTATTATTATTGCTATATAATAATAATAATTTAATCAATATTTATTAACTAATAATGATTCCTTGATTTGCTATCGTTATTATTACTGTTATTATGTGATTTTTATTTATTGATTATTTCTTTTAAGTATCGTCAGATTAGATTAATTATGTAGTTGTTCCTAATGGAAAATAATAGTTAAATGTCTTCGTTGTGCAATTGAAATTACGGTATAACCACTTATGTTGGAAGTATTAAGTAATAATTTATTTAATAATTAATATTGTTTTTTACCTTCTTACTCACCTATTTTAGTTAATTAAATTTTTTTATTATTATTAGGAAATTGTTTTTTTTTTTTCATTTGCTGAAATGTAAAAGCTCTTCTTAGTTATATTTTAAAATAAAATTTATTGATTTTTGAATTTGTTTTTTTTTTTTTTTTTATTCATAATAATTATAGAGTTGTGTTACATTCACCTAGCATGAATGGTGGTTAAATTTTTTGATGGGAATATAGATGAGTTCACCATATGATTTTATCATATATATATATACTGCATATGCCTGGTAAATTTTAATGACTGAAAATTAATTATAATTAGTGGGAATGTAGCAATAATTATTATTTGATGTAGGTTTGATGTGCCTATATTAATAATACCACTATTAAAGCTAAAATTTTTGTGTTGTATGGAGTGGTTATTATAAGGTAAGCTTAATATTCATAAATCCTTTGCAACATTATTAATAACGCCAAAATGAAAATAAAAAACAAAAATTTGAAATAAAAACTATTGATTTATTAGTCAGCTTTTTGATGAATAGAAAATTTGTTACCCCTATTCACTCTATCAACACTTTGAAACTTTTATTTTATTTCTATTTTTTTTTTTACCTGATATGTAGTAGTAAATTCAGGAAAATTTACATATATGCTAATATATATTATAATATTCAAAGATATAAAAAGTCTAGAAAAAGAAAAAGTTTTAGTGAATTTGTGCTTTGGATGGTTTGATAAAGTGGAGCCGCCTGGTAGCTTGTAAAAGTAAAAGTAAATATTTTAACGACTTTCGTGCAAAGGAATTTTACAGGAAATAACTGTTTTTTTCTTATTCTTTTCTTAATTTTTATATTTTTTTCTTTTTAAAGCATGAATTATATATGTATGTATATATGAAAAATTTGTTTTAAATTTATTAAGCGTTACGCTGACATAAATCGGTTATGATTACAACTAAAATGTGACTGTATGTCATTTGTCGTTCGTTGCGTTGGAGAAATTTAAATTTAATGATACAAAATAAAGATGTTTTGATGAAATTAATTTTCTGAATGCTTTTTATTACATTTCAAAGTTAAAACCACGCGTCTTTATTTATTGACAGGTTGTTTCGCTTGATTTTCTTTTTTATTTTCTATGTTTTATTATTTTAAATGGCATGCGCTGAGAGATGGAATATTTATTCTCAGTATTTTTGTTTTTATTTTATATTTTTGTTGTTGTTTAATAAGTAATTATAGATTTGTATATATATACAATATATATATGTGTGTGTCTGTTTTGATTGTGTTTTACGGCTGCTGCTGCTGCTTCTACTTCTTATTATTCCTGTAGACTTTACAAACGTTAAGGTATTTTAATCATTTTGTTAAAAGAAAAGGATGTGTGCGCCGCCATAAGTTTTTATGAATAAAAAATCAGAGGCAAAACGAAAAAAAAAAACAACTGTATACTACTTTTCACATTGAAATGAAAATAAAACGAAAATATTTTGTTTCTATTATAAATTTCACTATTTTTAATGTTTTTATTTTTCAATATTTTACAGCCCACCTACATTTTTTTTTCATATAATTATTCAAAAAAAAAAACTATTCCGTTTTATATGACGACGGCGCGTCGTCGTCTACAATAATTTTTTTTTTAGATAAAAAATATTAAAAAAAAATTTTTACCTTTATATTTTGCTGTTGGTTTTCAAATTTTCCTGCTACGGACGGCTATTTGCTGCTGCTGCTGTTGCTTTTCTTGTTATTGCTTTTATTGTTGTTGTGTTTTCTTTTTTTATTTTAACAACGGCGCGCCGCATAGAGTACACCGATTTTCCTAAATTCATATTCAATTCAGAGTTCAGTGTATATTTTTCTCTCGACGAAGAAAGTTGTTAATAAAAAAGTATTAAGACAGAATAGCTGAATCGAAAAAAAAAATTACAGAAAATAATTAATAAAAATTCAAGAAAAGAAAAAAAAAATTAATTAATTAAAACTAAAAATTAACTTTGCTCTCATTCCGTTGTTTGTTAAAAATTTTTAAAAGTTTAATATTCCTTATAAAAGTTCTTCCTTATCTATTTCCTTTGCTTTTTACAAATCTGGTTGTTCGTCGTGTTATTTAAAAATTAATAAAGTTGAGGACGTTACGTGTGGATCAAAAAAAAAAAACTTTAAAAGTGTTTAGTGCGCGAAGAAAAAAAAAATGTGAATGAGCTTTTAAAATATAAATTTTTTTTTAGTTTGCAATTTTTTTTTTTTTTTATTAACTTAATAAAACCACATCCACATCCGTCGTTTTGTTTTTTTTTGTCTAATTTTATTGTTTAAGAGGAGTTCAAGAAACTCTTAGCACAGCAATAGCACGCCAATAAACAACGATTTTTAATTTATTGTGGGTGATTTTTTTTTTTTTAATAAATCTTTTCATTTTTTGTTTCGTAAAAAAGCAATAAGTTAACAAGAAATTAACAAAGTGTCGATAGTTTTTGTTAAAAGAAGTAAAAAAAAAAAAGAAAGGAAAGAAAAAAATGAAAAACAAGAAAAAAAATATTTTTTAATTTTAATTAATTAATTAATTCATTTGTTAATAAAATAAGTGGTGCTAGTTGTTGTTTTTCTTATTATTATTATTATTATTATTATTATAGTTCATGTGATTAAATAAAATTGTTTAAGTTTATTTTGTGGTTTAAAATACCGACCGCGATACATTATTGTTCCAACCACCCCCATCAGTACAGTAATTGTGATTTTTTTTATTAAAGTGAAAAGAAATTTTTAATTATTTAAATTTAATTTACAGTTCTGTTTGACAACAAATTAATTAATTTAATTTTTTAATTTTTAATATTGGAAGAATATATTATTATTTATTTTAAATGTTATTCAAGGGGTTTTTAATGCCCCCAACAATATGTTGTTGAAGTCCTTGCTGAAGGTATACATAAAAAAGAAAAATATATTTAATTTAATTTTTATTTTATAAAAAAAAAGGAAATATTTTCGTGTGCTTGTATGGATGTGCGAGAGAAAACAGTTCTTTTTGAATTTACCTGTTTGCAGTTTCTTTTTTATTCACCTTTAAAAATTTTAAATTATTTCAGAGACTTGGGGACTTTTTTTTTTTTATAACTTTTTGATTAACTGTACTTTTTGATTACTTGTTTTTGTGTAAATTTAAACAACGACCGCCCGCCTTTCTAGTTAAAGTAATAACGATTTACGAAAAAAGTGGATTTTAAGTTTGGTCAGTAGTTACCTTTTATCTAGTCACAAGCACATTTCCGTATTAGTTTGTAATGTGAAAAGTTTTTTTTTTATAGTAAAATCAGAAAAAATTGTGCAATGAAACTGAAATAATGTAAAAAAAAATAAAAATAGTTTTTCCATACTTATATTCCGGTAGAACTTTTTCCTAGAATCTCTTTGTTTTTTAAAAGCTTTTCTGTTGTCAGTTGAAATGGTTTTTTATTTTTTTGAATTTTCAATTGAAGATTTACGAGTGAATTTTTCTATTGATTATCTTTTTTTGTTTAAACAATTTTTTTTTTGCGTTATTACTACGACGACGGTGTATTAGGATTTACAGAATGGTGGCACAGTAGTGGTAAAGGTACTTGTTTGTTTGCTTATTTTTTTTTTTTTGTTACAAAGTGCTATTATATCCATATAATCATAAACAAGTTGAATTATTTTTATGTTTTTCTTTTCTTGCTTTTTAATTTTATTACTTGTACGAGGGGAATGAATGATTTAATTTTTGTGATTTTTTCGTCCCTGTGATTTTTCATTCTCGTTCATTATTAAATTTATTGTAAAATTGGATTAACATGTTTTATGTTTGCATTTTGTGTTTTCTTCCTATTTCTTGACTTGACATTGTGTTTTTTGTCGATTATTAAATTAAAATTAGATCAATTGAATTATTAAGCAAATAAATAAAAAAAATTTTTTTTTGTTTATTCTCAGATTTAGCTTTAAGCAAGCAAGAAAAAAAATTTTTTTTTCTGAGTTTCTTCTATCTGTCTGTCTGCCAATCAGATGTGATTTTAAATTTTTTTTCTTTAATTAAATTTCAATTAGAGTTTATGATTTTTCTTGTTTGTGATTATTTGCTCTAGTTTTGTGATTATTTTCTTTTCATTTTCGTTTTCTTTATCAAATAAAAGAAAGAAAAATTTGTTTTCTCTTTTTTTTTGCGTTTTTATTTATTGTGATTACATGAAATGAATTTTTATTGTTTTATGTCCTGGTGTATAAAGATAAATGAACAAGATAATTAAGATGAAATAAATTTAAATGAAAGAGAAAATAAGAAAAAGTTAATTGCTTATAATGCTTAGGGAGGGTTTTATTGATTAGAAATTATTATTATTATTGTTATCAAAACACTAAGACTAATTATCCTGACTACTTGTATGATTTTAATTATTCTTATCATGTCGTTTGGTTTTTCTCTGTGGTTTATTTATTCGCCTATGTTTAACATAATTATTTCAGTAGAAATAGAGATGAAAGTCAAAGTTTTTTTTGTTTATTTATTTTCTCGATTCTTATCTTCTTTTATTAATTTTCTTTTTGTATTTTCATTACATTAAGATACTTGAATATGTTTTATGCTGTTGCTGCCTCTACTTAATATGCTAAACGCTAAACTTTCATTTTTTTTGTTGTTAATGAAGGAAAATCCTCAGCTATTGATCTAACAACAGCTACTTTGTCTACTTGCTAATTTTCTTTACACTTAAACAGTGATTTTTCGACTGTTGTTTATACATTTTATTCACTATTTCCGAAGTTTTTTTTTCTTTTCTTGTTTTTGTTTAAATAATTATTACATGTTGAAAAACTTTGTATTTTTTGCAGCCTGTGCTATTACTGTAGCGTAGTAACAAGCGATAAATTATGGTTTTTTTGCACGTAAAATAATAATAAAAAAAAAATACTTTTCTTTTTCTTTGTTTTATTAATAAAATTTTATTCGCTAATTAAATTAAATTTAATATAACAAAATATAATTTTTTTTTGTTTTCATTTTTCTAGCGTTGATTTTTTTTTTTTTTATTACGCTGTATATTATATAGTTTGAAAAAATAAGAAGAAAAATTACATTAAGTAAAACAAAAAAAAAAATTCTTCTATTTTTAATTTTTATTTTATTATAATCGCGATTATAAACATTTCTTTTTCGTATTGTTATTTTTACAATATAATTTATTTTTATTTTTATTAATAATTATTATTAATGAATTTCGGTGTATTACAATTGTTGAAATTTTTAATTAAATAATATTTTGTTGCGTTTTTTTTATGAATGTTTTTGCTTCAAACGAATTTTTTTCTCCAGTGAATTTTACAATTTTAATGATAGGAAAAAATAGATATTTTGTGCATTAAATACATTTTTTAAACTAAAAATTCCTATTTTTCCTATTTATTTATTCTTTTTTTTTGTTTTTCTTCTATATTTAGTTTAATGTTTACTTGTTTAAAGAAATGAAAAATATTTATGCTATTCAGATGTTGATGTTAATATTTTGTTGCTGCTGTTCGCTATTATTATCAACGTTGTTGTTATTTGTGTTGCGCTTTAAGTAATATGTCTGTCTATTTGGTTGTTAATAAAAAGAAGAAAAAAAAATAGAAGAAGAAAATGAATGATTAAAAAAAAAAAGAAAATAAACAAATATAAATAGCCAATAAAAATAAATAGAGAGAATGAAGAAACATTTTTTTCGTGTTGCTTGTTGAAAAATAAAACTAAAAACTTTTTTTAAATTAATCAATTAATTTCTTTTCCTAATTTGATTTTTATTTCCATGTTGTAAGAATGAAATAATAATAATCGAATATCTAATACGTTTTGTATATTAATTGTTGATTTTGCTTTTGCTTGTTTGCTACTTTGTGCTACTGTTGATTGTTGTTGGTCATTGACCACATATGTTTAATATCGAAATTTGTTTATCGTAATAAATTTTTGATTAAAAAAGAAAAATGTTTTTGTTAAATATTTATGAAAAAACTAAAAACATTGGATTAACGTACGTTACCACAGTTTGATATTGGATTTATTTATTATTTTCGCTTAATTTTTTTTTTGTTTTGTTTTAGATTGATTATTTATTTTGTTGCTAAAAATTGTTGCGAATTTACTTTTTGGTGTTGGATGCCAATAGGTGCTGATTGACAACAAAAGCTGGGAATAATTAAAAAAAATAAAAGAAAATTTTTTTTTGGGAAATTCTGTTAATAAAAATGTGTAAAAAGTTTTTTTTGTTTTTCCTTTTTAAATTTTCCACCCATCGCATTTTTTAATTTTTGTTTTTATTTAATTAAAAATTGTTTTTACCAATCATAATCTATTAATGATTGATAAATTTATTTTGTTAATAAAATTTTGTTTTGAAAATTATTTTTTGACTTGCACGTGAAACAGGTGGCTAATAATTTAAAGTAGTTTGATGAAAAAATAAATCGAAATTAAATGTAAAGGTAATACGGAAGGATGTTTCTTGCCGACAATTTTTAGTTTTGTTTATAACTCGTCTACTTTTGGTTTTAAAGAAAAAATTGTTTTGTCCTTGTAGCGCCGCATAATGTTTTTAAAATTCAATTGGGAATTTTCCTTCTTTTTTTTTCTGAAGTAATAAACCATTTTATTTTTTGTCTTTCTATAATGTGTTATCCGGGATAAAGTTTTTTTCTTTTTCTAAATAGTAACTAAAGTTTTTTTGTGTGATTTACAACTAAAGAAAAAGGATGAAGTTGATATGTAAGTTAGAGAATTTTTATTTAGTTAAACTTGAAATACTTGAAATTTGCTCTTTTCACCAAGGATATTTGTTTTTCATGCTCCGAATATGATATGCTTTTATTTCTGATGCTTCAGATCAAAACTAAACAGCTCAAATTACAAAATAGCAATAATTTGTTTTCTGTGGAATCTATGAGGATTTTCTTTCATTCTTTTTTTTCCATTTTTTATTTTTTTTTACCTTTATTTTTATTTGGTTATGGTTTAAGGCAAGGTTTGGTTCTTCTTTAAACATCATTGTTTATTTTCTTTGTGTCCTATAATACTTGCAATGATTGCTCTGACGTCATTTGTGCTAAAACAAATTGTAACGTCTCGTTGGCATATAGACAATGTCCATCATCATCAGTAAACATTCGTAGTTTCCCATATATATATATATATATATATATATATATAGACAATATACAGGCATTCAATCAATATTCTATGTCCTTTATATCTATTTTAATAATGAATGTTTATTTTATTTATTGTTTTTGTTTGTTTATCCTTCGTTATATGTTTTCACTTTGTTGTGGATAATTTCTAGTTCGTTCATTCATATTGGATTCATTCATATTTATTTAACTGAAGTGTTTTTTTTTTTTTTTTTTAAATGTTTTTGTTAAAGGTGGAATGTTTTTTTATAAACGAATTATAGAGATGTGAATAAACCCCTGAAAACACAAATATACAATAAATATAAAAAATGTATGCTTTTGTCACATTATCAATGCTTCTTTATCATCAATAATAATTTGTTTTGAAGTTTTTTGGTATCTTTTTTCAGAAAAATTTAATTTTTATTATTAAGTTTTTTATTTAACAAAAATCAAGAAGTTAAAATTAATGGAAAGAAATGAAATTAAAAAATAATTCTCTTTGAAAGATTCGCTGATGTTTCCTTTGTGAAATTTTCAGAGATTTCTGCATTCTTGTGTATTGCATCAATGCGTCTGAATTTTGTATTTACCATTGAGTGGAAATTTTATATAGCAAAGCTTTTTTTCAAATTATTATTAGAGTATATTACAGAATTTATTTATTTAAAACACTTTAATTAAAAATACTTTCCTTTGTGTAGAATAAAACCTTTATCGACAGCTTTAAAATAATAAAAAACAAAATTTTTACAATGATAATACTTTTTAGTTACTTTTTTATTTGGTTTAGTTTGTAACAATAAGCATCCGTAAACGATAGTAATAGAAACCAAAATCTTAATTCATTTCAGCTAAAAACTTTTTTTGACATTATGTAGGTCGATCGGATATTAGTTGTCAATTTCATTCTGGTTTTATATATTTTACTACTTTGATTTCAAAAATGCAGCTTATATATAAATATGTATGTATATACTGTAGATGTATAATCTAACCGTCAAGAGGATTGAAAAAAATAAATTTTTAATGAGCTTTCTTAATATTTAATTGGCTTTAATCGACAAATTTATTGCATTCGTTGTTGTTCTACGGTTTATTTATGTTATTTCTAAAAAAAACAAATAAATTACGTCAATAATATATTAAAAAAAAAAAAAAATATATATATATATATATATATATTGAGAAGAAATCGTGTAAATTATAATAATAATAATAATAATAATAATATTATTATTATTTAAAAATAACGCAAAAATAAAATAAAAAACAATTTTCCGTGTTATGTTTGCATGAAAACTAAGTGTTTTCTTCGTTCTTTTGTTATTGACGTCATGCGTGTGCTTATTTTCGTTTTTTTTTCTTATATATTTTTTGTTTTCTTATATCATTCGTTATTTTAACAATAAAAATTATTATATATTTATAATATAATGCATCATGTTGAAATAATTAAATCAAAGCATGGTTATTAATAATTTATTTTTTATTTTTACTAATTTCATTTACAATTTGATACAAAATTATATGAATAACACGGCGAAATTATCATTTTATAATGTATTTAACAACATGTTTTCGTACTTTTTCTACTGTACTAGAAAAATAACGTTTCGAATGTTACGATGTAAAGAAAACTTTTTTAATTTTAATCGAGAAATGTTTTTGTAAAAAATTGAAAAATTTGAACTAGTTTTTTCAAAAAAGTCTTGTGATGTATGTGGTCAATTTTGTAGCATTTATGTTGTCGTTGATGTTGGTTGTTATTTAACTTTTCTGTTAGAAACTTTTAAATGCTTTGTCGAATTAAAAAAAAAATTGTTTTATAAACTCATTAGAAAAGTAATTTTTGAAAAAGAATTTTTTTTTCTGCTGCTCTACTACTCAATAAAATTTAATAAATTTTTGATTGACGTCAAAGTTCGTTCACTAAAAATTTTGCTTTTCATTTGCAAATGTTGGTTTCAACAAACTAATAATTTCTAATAATAATAATCTATATATGCCACTAATTCATGTATTTATTATAAATAATATTTTTTTCTTTTGGCAGCAATTTACAAATTAATTAATATAATTCAAAAATTATGTTTACTTCGTGCTTGAGAAGCGATTAAACATTTTTTTTTTATTATTATTGATTCGTATCCACTGCATACATTTTAGTGTTTTTGATTATTTTTTTTATCCAACTAATTAATTGTTAAAAATGTTTTTTTCTTTTTTTTTAACAAGAATAAACAAAAAAAAAAAAAAAGAAAACCGAAAAATAATTAAAATTAATTGATGATGTGAGTTTTGTTTGTTTGTTTGTTTGTTTACTCTTGAAATCTGAATAATTTTTTTAAATGTGAAAATGATTTATTTTGCTATGTTTGTTTATGTGTATGTTAATTTGTTATTATTTGTTTGTTTGACTATATATCCTGGCGTTGAAAAATTGGATAAACACAAGCAGAATTTTTATTTTTTTGTTTTGTTTAATAAGCCTATAAAGGTAATTTTTTGTTTTAAATTTATTATTTTGCAAAAAGTATTTGCTTTCATAGAAATACCATAATATAATTAGGTGTAATTGGGTAAACAAAGTAAAACCATAGTTAAATATATGTTTTCCGGGCTGTTGCTGTTCTTCCATTTATATTTTTTTAAATATTACTGCATATTTGGTTGATTTTGGTGGTTGTTGCTATTTTTTTATGTAGTAGACTATTATGGCATTAGAATTTATTAATCAGGTTAACGTTAACATAAAATCAGCAAAATAAAGTCATATTTGTATTACATATATTGGATCTAATTGATTTATCACGTTGACCTTGGTAAAAGTATTATATTTCGCAAATATATTTCGCGTAATATGCTGAATGTATTTATTATTATTGTCGTGATTTTGAATTTGGATCTTTTAGAAAAAATTATATCCGGTAATTTATGTGTTGCAGTATATCTCTTGGCTCCTTCTAATGCTGCTAATAAATTTATTACACTGCAGAACTATTATGGTTGCTGAACCATAACCATTTCCAGCAAAAACGTACCGGAACAAATACACGAGTTAATTGAATAATTTTAACATTTTTGTTATTATTATTTATGTTAATGTCTACGTTCAAGAAAACTTTTATTATAATTACATATTACCGACTTTATAAGTAAAAGTTAAGTTAACTTAATAAATTAATTTTCAAGAAATTGCCAAAACTTTTCTTTCTTTTTTTTTTACTTTTTTGAACAACAAAGTTTGTAAATTCGTTACATTTTTTCTTCGTTTTTTATTTTTAGTTAATGATTTTAAATTTTTCATTAATGCAAATAAAGTAAAGTAAACGGAACAAAAGAAATGTTCGCTAATTTTTCTAAACATTTCCTTTTTGATTTTTTCGAACACAATTTGAATACTTTCCTTGTTGTTACTGCTGTTCTTCTATCGTGATTAATTATTATTAAAGGAACAGCAACATCAACATCAACAAAACCATTAACAAGAAAAATTACAAACTGGTTGCAGTATAGCTCTTTGATAAAAAAAAATGAAATTAAGAAATTAAAAAAATAAAAGCGGAAGTTTCATAAAAAAAAGTTTTTAATTAAGCATCATTTAATAAAGCACAAAATCATTATAAAAGAGTTGGAAATTTGATAATAATTGGGGTGTAGATGTAGATGATGTAGAATTATGTTGTAATGTTGGCAGGCAAAAGCAAAAGACAAAAAAAAAACAGAAATTACAACGACACGACATAAATCTAAATCTAATAATTTTTCGTTTTTATTTTTATTTTGTTGTGAAGCTTTTTCGTCTTCTTTTTCTCGGATAAATATTTATTTAAGAAATATTAAATTAATAATTTAATTTAGTTTTATTTTTCGCTTTTCTTTGTTCAAAGGAATAACGAAGCAGCATCAATATTTCTTTTTCTTCTTTTCTATTTACTAATGTTCGCGCATTTATTTCTTGGTTTTTGTTGCTGCGCTATTTAATGATAAAACGAAAAAAACAACGACGAGTATGATTGATGACGTTTGGTGGGCTTTATTGTTTGTTGATTTGATATTAAAGGACTTAAAAGTTTTGTGTATAAAAATTATTTATTATTAGTTTGTGTGCGAGATGGATATTTACTGGTTAAAGTTTAACAATTAATTATAAATATAAATCGGGGGAAAAAATATAAAAATTATATGAAAGTAAAGTTTTTTTTTATTCATCGTTTGTGGAGGCCGCGAATTTGAACCGTTTTTAACAAAAATAATAATAATTGAACCTTAGACGATTGCCTATAATAGATGATATTTGAAACTGAATATCGTAAATAAATAAACACACAAACAGTATTTGTCAGAACATTAAAAACCTTTTTAGTATAAAAGTTCAAGTTTAAGGAACTCCACTTTACTTTTCTTTTCAATTTTTTTTTTATCATAGATTTATAGTTGTCAAGTCTTGGATTCTTTTTTTTTTACGCTAAAATAACAAAAATAAATGACTATGACGTGCGTTGATGTTTTTATCTTTCCGTCTGTCTGTTGCTGATTTTGACTGTTTGTAGTTTTTGTTTTTTGCTTTAAATTGTTCCGAATGGCATCATGTGTTTTTCTTGTTGTATCTCTTTCTTAACATTTTTAGCAGAGAAAAAATTTAAATAAAAAAATATTTTCTCGACAACATTTAAATGTCATTATAATATAGCTCTCTAATATAAAAATAAAAAAAAAAACAAAAAGAAAATTGTCAAACACTTTAATATTTTGTGTTATTGAATTGTACTCGTGCCACATTTATCAATTGGGGTGATTTGGTTTTTTTATTATTTTTTTGGGTTGAGATTTTAATAGTGAATATTTCTGTATTTTATTATTATTACAAAAAGTTAACTTTAGCGTAAGCTTTTTACGATGATTATATTTTCTGGTTATTATTATTATTTATATTTATGAGCTTTTCTCGTATTTAACACCCTGTCATTATTTTTTTGTTCGTAACCACTTTCATGGTTATTAAATTTTATCATTTTAATCGAAAATATATTGGTTTGTGTTGCTATTATTTTTTAAAGCTTGAGAAAAAGCTTTACAATTATGTTTTGTTTCCAAAAAAAAAAATTAATAAAATGAAATTACTAATTATATTAAGATTGTTTGTGTCATTGTGTCTCTGAACAAATACTTTTTTGCTTTAAATTAAACTCAATTGACTTGCATTGCTTTTTGATATGATTTATGGTGACTAAATGACTTTGTTAAGACAAATTGTTTTGTAAGATGATTTATAAGCGAGAATTATGTAATAATACTAATAATAAAAACAAAATAAATTCGTTTTCTTAAATCGGTTATAAAAAAACGTAACATTCAAAGCATGTGATGTGACAATGACATTGATAATAATGATAATGAAAATGATTATAAAAAGAAACATGTGATTTTGGTAAATAATTAATAAAAAAATATTATTGTGACACATTGAAAATTTAATTAATATACTATTTTGCTATTGCGTTACGAGAAGAAATTAAAGGAATTAAATTACCAACTGATTACGTATAGTAAAATAACTTACACACTGTAAATGCATGAAAAATATTTTTAAGGGTAGAATTTTGTTATAATCCTATGTATGTTGTGCTGAGTATAGTAAAGTACCATTTGGGATGTTTTTCGAGATTATCAGACAGACTGACTAACATACATGTATATACACAGACAGTATGTTTTTTTATGTATTTAATATACAAGAAAGCCAAGCGAACATCTATTGTAGTTATGTATGATATGCAACGATGTGGATATGTCACACTGTAAGGATAATTTTTATTTTAAAAGCATAAATTAAGTTGTGGCTGCTTCCTGCCTGCTGTCTGTTGTTCGGATATAATTGAAAAAAATGAATGTATATGGGCTTTTTATGCTTTTATGTATATATTTTTTTATCTGATACCATATTCTAGTCTATATTTCTCTTTAAATTCGCATAAACAATTTTTTTGTGTGTTCTTAAAATGAACAAAAAAAACTGGCTAGAAAAATTGAAATTTATTCTAATTTCGTGGTAGTAGAATACTGAAAAATCCACTAAATTCTTATTTGGTTATAATTTAATAATATTTAAGCTGGCATAAAAAAAAGTCTAAAGCGTAATAGAAATTTATTTAGTTTTAATTTTTTTTTATTTTATTGTTGGAAACATTTCTAAGAAAGCTTTTTTAGGTATATAAAAGCAGTAGCAGCAGAGGGTATTTCTTGTAAATAAGGCAATGGGATTTTTTTTCTTGTTGTTGTGCTTTTTTCAAGTGTTTAATCAAAGTTTTGCATGTTTGAAGTGTTGGACATTTTTGCAACAAATTTTCCTTTAGCTATGTGATGTTTCTTTGGGTAAATAGGGATTTGAAAGGGTTTTATATACTGTAATGGGTCTTGTCAATGAGAAAACATGCTTTTTTGTTTGTCACTTGGATTTTCTTTTTTTATTTAAAAAGTCACTTTTATAATTAATTTGACACATAAGAATCCTCGAGCGACAAGACAAGCTTAAAATGTTTTATTAGTATTATTGTTTATTTATAAGATTTAGAAAATTTTAGAATTGATTCGAAATTCTCAATAATTAATGATAGTACTGGATTAATGTTGCTAGATTTAATTATTTATTTTGATTTATGCAGTTTTTGTTATTAAAAACCGCAAGAAAGGACACGTGACATGGCATTGGAAGGCCACTTGTCGTAATCCGAATAGTTAAGTGATTAAACAAAATTTATTTTCGTTTTATTATTATTTGTTTTTGTTGGCTGTAGCCATAAGTTTCTAAACTGACCATGCTTTTAACATATTACATATGTATAAGAAAACGATGAGTATCTAACTTATTTAGGATTTTTATTATAAAAGATGTCTGCTATATACTTGCGTTTCACTGGCTTATTCTGCATTTTGTTTATTATTTTTTTCGTTTTTAATTCTTGTAGTCAAAACACGTTGCCTATGAAAAGTATATCTTTGTTGTACATTCAAATTTGTTATATATTCACACACAGTGTTACCCTATAATACTTATATTATTTATAATTTTTTTTTGTAAAGCGCTAAATAAGAATAAAATATATATAAAAAAAATAGTAAAGAGGTTAAGAAAGGAACACGTATGTATAAACGTGTTGAGAATTGTTATTAGCAGCTTTTTAACATTCGTTTTTTCTTTGCATCTCATCTTTTAGTATTATAAAAATTTATTTACTTTATTATTATTATTATTATTATTATAAATATATGCTTTAACAAAAGAGGTGACGTCAAAATTTTGAATTTGAATTAAATTTTTCTATTTTCATTACAAAATAAAAAACGTAAAAAATTCTCTGCAATAATACCAAAAAAAAAGAAGAAAATTAAATAAAATTAAATTACAAAATCGTTAAATATATCAAGTTTCGCTATGTTGTTGAACATTGATAAAATTAAATTAAAAAATTTGTTAAATAAATGGAAAATAATATCAAATGACGTCACTGTCACTGGTTATTTCATTTTTCCACCTTTCTTTTTTCTTTTTTTAATTTAATTTAATTTGAGTTTTTTTGTTAATTTATGTTTTGCGTGAATTTTTGTCGTTTTTATTTACTTTTATGCAAATTTTATTTAAAATAATACGACGAAAAAAACTTAGCTGTTGTTTGTGGTTTTTTATATTATTATTTTTAAATAATAATGAGGAAATAAATATATTTTTTTATTAAATTTTATTTCAACGTTATTTGAATTAAAAAAAATAAAAAAGCTTAATTTATTGAAAAATATCAACACAACAAATTATTTTTTCTATAATCTATACATACATATCTATACATACATGTACATACTATACTTTGGATATAGAATAACGTATTATGTTTTAAATATTATTTTTTGTTGTACAAGGTGTTTCGTACAAATAAAAATAAAAAGCTCCACATCCACAGCTTAAAAGAAAAACTGATAAAGAAATTTTCGGTAATACTTAACAATATTTAATAAGTTTTTGAGTTAAACTTAAATTAACTGGTTTATCTGTTGGTTAAGAATGTTTGGTTTGTAGATATTATTATATTAGTACTTTGTTAAATGTTAATTATTTTAACTGTCTATAATAGATTGTTGCAACAACAAGATTATTTCTTTATGATTGCAGATTTGATACTAATTGCAACAAAAGTAGTGATAATCAAAAACAGGATTTATTTACATAGCAAAACAACAAGTTTCAGATTATTTTTAACGATTTTTAAGGGTTAAAATACTAATAAATTTCTGATAATTTCTTTACATAAAAGCTTCTTATCGTTTACTGTTTTTCTTTCTCTCTACTCTTAAAACATAATATACCTAATTTTTATGAGATTTTTCTAATGCAACAATTGTTCAAACAGGTGGTTTTTTTTATAATTCCAAGTGTTAGTTAAGAAGTCTTTATTTCACTAATTTAAACTTTATTAAAATTTATTTGAATAGTTTTTCCCCTTGAAATTTTAGTTTTTTATGCTTCTACTCATTTATATGATAATCATAGCGTTTAAAATGTTTTTTAATTACATTAATGTGCTTATTTCACTAGTAACTAACTACTAAAACAAGACAAAAAAATTGTATGATAATAATACACTCAATGTGTTTTGTTGAAAATAATTTCGAAATTAGCTTACTAATTTTGATTGTTTTTTTTTTCAGTTTTTTGTAT
The DNA here is from genome assembly GCA_961205885.1 of Ptychoptera albimana. Classification (NCBI taxonomy): domain Eukaryota; kingdom Metazoa; phylum Arthropoda; class Insecta; order Diptera; family Ptychopteridae; genus Ptychoptera; species Ptychoptera albimana. The sequence goes on along the minus strand of OY540805.1, from coordinate 370,322 downwards.
TCAACTAAGTTTAGCCAACTGCACAGAGAACTTTTTTTTTGTTATCTTCTAATGTAACAGTCATATGAATTGTATTTAATACGGGGAGAAAAAACTAATATACTTAAATATTAATTATACAAAAATTGTTGAACTGTGAAGGTTTTCTATTTTTTTTTGCTTATAGAAGGTTGTGACTTAGCACCCTGTGTGAATTTTGTATTTTATTATTATTTTTTTTTTTTTGGTTCTTTTTAAAAGTTTTGAAGCTTTTTTACTGCATGGGTTTTTTTATAAATATAAATATAAACATTTAGTAATTTATTTATAAAAGCTTGTTCTGTTTTTATTATTATCATTTTCGTTTTTTTTTTACTTATGTTAGTTGGAATATATTAAACATACAGCGAAATATGCAAATGTTAAATAATACAAGGATATGTGTTGTTGTTGCGGGCGTTGGTTGTGCTTTAAGTTTAATATTATTGTTGCTTTTGCTGTTTTATTATTGTTATTCCAATGAAATTTCCAACATGAATTGAAGTTTGGATTTTTTGTTAATTATTTTCTCATTCCATTTATTTTATAATATTTCGATTATTTCATCTTTTAGTTGCATGTGCTTGGGCTTTTTTTCTGTTGCTCATTTCAACAACATATTAATTTTTGTTAAAGTTGACAATGTTGAATAAAATTAAAATATTATTAACTTGTTAATTTTTCATTATTTTAACAGAGCGAAATACTTGATAATATGATGTTATCATCATGTTAGTGCGGTTAATCACAGAAAAAACCTTTTTTTTTAAATTTGTATTACGTATAATTAGTGCACGTTATTATTATTATTATTATTTTTTTTTTGTTATTATTATTATTATAGTTGGTTGGTTAGTTGCTGATGATAATGTAGTTTTCGTCATCACATTAAATTTCTTTTAAAGTTGGAAATGAAAATAAAATCTTTTTCCTTTTCATTATATTAGTGCCATTATAAAAATTTACAAAAGGGTATGAATTTGTATTTAAATATTAAAAAACCAAAAAGAAGTTAGTATATAAGGCGACAATATGATATCCGGATGGAGTTTTTTATTTTCTCTTTTTAATTAAAAATGCGTGCAGAGATATGGAGATATTTTAATGATTTAAATAAAATAAAATAATATTTTCGTCATTGTTTGTGCTTTAGACTTAGCACTATTATTAATGTTTGAGCTGTGAAATCATTTATAGAAATCATTTATACTTGCAGCTTCCTTTCTAGCTACTTTTTTTTAATTTAAATTTCATATTAAAATAAATTTATTTAATTTGAATATAGAAGGATTTTTTTCTGCACATTTTAACATTAACGTTGTCATGCATGACTTGTTCGTTTATCCTTCTTCCATATCTTTTTTTTTTTTTATTATTTACATCTTTACTAAAAAGTTATTTTTATTAAAATATTTTTCTGTATAAATATAAAAGGAGAAATTTTAATTAATTACATTTTTTTAAATATTTAATTTTTTAATGGGAAAATATTCTCCTGGCGTCTCCACTGACTTAATAAATATTAGTCTTTTATTACATTTTTTTTCTCATTTAAATAGCATTTGAATTGCATTTAATTTAAGCAAAAGTATTGTAACAATAATAATAATTAAATTGATAAAAAAAATTTCGACTTTTCTTTTGTTTTTAATAATTTAAATATATAATTAGACTGAAATTAGAAATTTAGTAAAATGTGCTGTGTGTGTCATCATGTATACCAGGCGTCTCCACTGCAAAAACATTCAATATTTAATACGTTTTTTCCTATGTTTATTATTATTTTTATATATTTTTCTTTATTTTTAATTAAACAATCAATATTATATTTATTTAATTAATTAATTAATTAAATTATACGTTGTTTAATTGTATTTATTTATATAAAACAAATAAATAAATGATTTCGGTGATTTTTATTTCTTGCTGCTGCTTCGTCTATAATGAGTACAACATCAGCAGATTTTTTTTAAAGCCACGTGAACAATAAAAACATTAAATTATAAATAAAAAAAAGAAAAAATTTAGCTGAGTAAACATATTTTTTTTTTCATACTCATTAAATATTCGTTAAATTTTTTTTTCCTACTTCTCTGTTGTTTATTTTGTTCGCGGCGTTTTATCTTTTTTTTTTTTTTTTTGAAAAGCTATAATAATCATAAAAAAACGAAATAAAATCCGTCAAATATATAAAAATGCTACAATCATATTATTTTGTTTCTTTTCATATGAATTGTGTAGTCTGCACTTCACTACATATGATGAGATAAAAGCTACAAGAAAATGAAGAAAATAATAATCGGTGTTATTTAGTAGGTGTGACAATAACGGTAACAGCATCAACAATACGTAAAAGCTATCTGTATCTACAGAATAGAATGCTTTAAGGAAAAAATATACTTCTAAAGCCGATTTTTCTTTTACGTTGAAGAACAAGAGATAAAAAAAACCTTACAGCAACAATGAAGCTTCTATGGAAATAAAATTAAGTGTAAAAAAAAACATTTTACGCATATAGAATTATAAAAAGCTCGACTTTTCAACCATTTCTTCATTGTTCTTTTAAATGTGACATTTATGTGTGCAAAAATATACAGAAAAACGGTATGAATCGACGAAAACAATACCAGCCTTCTTGCTATTTATGATTACTTATATGACTTTTTTTTCGGTATATATATATTTACCGATAAATGTGCGTACTCGTCGCATATGTTTTGCTTTTTTTAAGCTGTCATTAAATTGTTATTAAGTATGGTAATGTTATGTTTTCCTATTACGGCCTGGTTATTACTAGTGTTGTTGTTGTGTCTGATTAAGTGTTTTTTATTTTTACTTTTTATATAAAGTACAATTGAATGATTTTTATGTAATTTGTCAATGTACTATGGTATTGCTAGAGTATTTTTATTTTTAAATCGATATAAAAAAGTTCAAGTGTTTAATTCAGCGGTCGACAATATTACAGTCGTTATAATTTTAATTTTTTTTTATATTATTATTGTTGATGGTTAAATGTGGCACTTTAGCTGGGTAATATTTCTTTTTTCATTACTTTTTTAATTTTTTGTGAATTATTATTTTTTCATAATAATTGAGTTAAATAAGTTTTATTGATAATAATATTTTTAAATCAATTCTTTCGACCAAAGTTCTTAAAACAATTATTTACTCCACATAAAATAAGTTTTAATGTGACAAGAAGCATGCTTCCCTTATATTAATAGTTATTAATTGTTAATTAAATTAAAAACGATAACTGTTTAAACGCTATAACAAACAGAAAACTGTAAGCAATTATTATTTGTTATGCTTTTATGCTTAAAATAGATTTTTTCCTCTCACAACATCTTTTTCTCATATTTTTAAATATTAAATGAGAAAGCAGATAAAGAAAATTGAAAGAAGAAAAAATTATTTGACTACGAAATAATAAAAATAAATAAATAAAAATAAACGATTATTGAAATACTTTATGCCTTTGATCTATTTTCCTTTTTTATTTATATTTATTTTTGAGTGTTTGCTTATATTTTGTTTTCTTTTTTCACATTTATTTATTTTTTTTTATTTTTAAAATTATGCTATAAATAGAATTGTTTTCTTGTGATTTAAGTTTTTTTTTTGTCATTATTTTCTAATTTATGTTTCTTAAAGGTAAAATGTTTGACGTATTGTGTTTGTTGTACATTTTATTTAATGATAATGATGATGATGATTTTGGTAAATAACAAATAAAAGCAGCATATTGAATTTTTTGTCTATGCACAACCAATTTTTCGTTAGAAAATCGTGCTACACGTTACATAAATATCGAATTTTTCTGTCATTGTTTAATGTTGATGCAGTTGCTGTTGTTGATTTTGTATAGCATTGATTGATAATAATAAATAAAGTTAAAACTAAAAAAAAAAATGTTACAAAAAGGATAATCTAAAGTGGTAAATGTTGTTTTGATAGATTGAATATGCTTTTTTTTTATTTTTACTTTATTCAATAATCATATATAATATATAGGATTTAAAGCTTGTGAAACTGCTTGTGTGTCTAGAAATGAAATAATATGGTTTTAACAAAATAAACAAACATAAACATAGAAAATCAATTCTCTGTTAACACAATGATAGTTTAATGCTCTGCACGACTCTACTATGTAACTAATAATTTCTTTATTTTTTTCTTGTTTTGTTTTGTTTTTTTTCCATTCATATTTGTATAAATATTATTGAATATTGTTTATTTTATTGTATATTAAATACAGCGTGATCATAAAATTATTTATAATATATGTATACTCGTTTTGATAGATTAACTGATTCTAATAAAACATTCGATAAATCCTATTCGAGAATTGAATTTTTTAAATGATAATTTCTTATCTCAATAACTCCAGGTTCATTTTAAAAAAATTTAATAAAAATCTTCGAGACACATTGTGTCTTTAATATTTCCCAATAACTGTTAATAATGTAGTATTGTTCTAAATAAATGTATAATTAAAAACTTATATATATACTTATAAAAAAATTAATTATAAACTTCTATGAAAATACATGTCCGAACGATTCGGTTGCTTTCTCTATGTCTGTCTGTCTGTCTCCCTGTTTGGTCAGACAAGTATTGATGAATTTCTATTAAAATTTTCCAATAAGTAACAAGAAAAAAAAAACAAATTATAAATCAAAATTAAAAATTTATATTTGTTTTACTAAAAATCATCGAACTTAGACAGTTATTTAATTGAAAACATAAAAACAAATATTTGGTTATTTTATTATTTTATGATATAAATTTGTCTTCAACCCACCCCCCCACACAATCACCCATTTTAATTAGTAATAATATTATTTTATAATACTATTGTTATCAGTGATAACAGAAATGTTAAAAAAAAAACAACACAATCCAATTAACCAGTAATGATAAGATGAAGAGTTGAAATAATAATAATTGAGTTTAAATAATATAAACAAATCAGTAAAAAAATAATAAATAGAACGTTTAATAAATTATTATCTATCTTTCTTGGTATATTTTTTTTTATTTCTTAAAATAATATAAAAACGTCTGAATAGAGGCTAAAAAGAAAATAAAACACCAACAGCAGCAGGCAGCTATTACGTACCAAGGCAAAAAGAAAAAAAATGATGAAGAAAAATCAATGATCGCGTATTGGGAATTATTATTTATCACATTGATTATAAATTAATTAAAATCAAAATGGACGCACAGCACATCATGCCTATTTTATTTTTAATTTTTATTATAAAAATATCCTTAATGTTTTTTCTTATGAATAACTAACGAATTTATTTATTCTTAATTGTTGTTTTTTCACCAAGAGTCTCGACAAACCGTTATTTGTATTTCCTATAAAAATAAATTATTTTATCGCGTTTTTTTTTCGTTTTTTCTTTTTTTAAATCGTTAAATGGGAAAGTGTTTTTTAATTTATTTATTTTTACAATCGAAATTGATTAAGGAAGTAAATCTGTTGTTTTATTTTTCGTGTAATTTAATTATTATTTAAATTTTATTATTTATTATTGGAAATAAAAATAGAAGAAGTATTACGTGGGCGTAGGCAGCGTTTTCATTATTGCTTTTGAATTCATTATTTAATTATTATTGTTAAACAAAAACATTAAAATACATTTTTAATTAAACTAAACAAACAATTTGAAAAGTAATTTTTTTTTCTTATTTCTTTTTTTTTTCATTTTTTGCCTAGCTAAATAAAATTAAAAATAAAATTGCTAGAAATCCGAATAAATTAATTATTTAATGTGAATAATAAAATTAGGAGCGCATGTTTTTGTTGATTAAACGCTTAATAAAATGGCGTCGTTTAATGACATGAAATTAGAAATATATATTTTTATTGTTATAATTTTACATATAATTAGTTGCCTCGTGGTTAATTACACTAAAAAAAAAATTATTGATGTGTATTCGATTTTTGCGATATTTTTAGATTTTTTTTTTCAATTTATTACACAAATATAGATCTTAGTACTTCTTGTAAATATTAATAATTGTAATAGAGAACAACCAGCCATATGTTGTTTTAGTTTGATTATTATTATTTCTTGTTAAATGATTAAATAATGAATAAAAAAAAAAGAAGCAAGAATACATTGTGTGGGAGTTTCATCTGTTTGCAATAGTTATTTAATTATATTAATTGTGGCCACAATCTCGTTATTACTTTATATGATTTTTACCATTATCATTTACCAAAATTTTTTTCTTTTTTCTGCATTACAATATAATTATACGATCTTTGGAACATGTGCTTATTTTTATTAACTTTTTTATTCGCAATATTAAATATTAAAATTGTTTGATATCACAACCGGTGATATTAATAAGGAAACTGTTGATTGTTCTTCACTTATTTATTCCTTTTGAAGTTGTTCCCTTCATCAACATATGTACTATTTTTTTTTGTCTTTTTAATTTATTTTCTTTGTAACGAGAGAAATTTCTTAAGAAATTTTCTTTGTGGAAAATAATTTAATAATGCAAATTTGCATATTTAATTTGTCTGCCTCTGCCTTTTATTTTTATTGTTAAGTTAAGCTAAGTTAAGATAAGTTAAGTGAAGTCATGTACACTTATTACATACTTTTGTTGTGTGTTGAACAATTTGCTGTACGTATTTCAAGAACATTTATTCGATAGTAAATTATTTGCTTATTATGTTTTTGCTGCTTGTGTAGTGCTATAATTTATGTTTTCATGTTTTTAGTTTTTATTCATCTACAACATGTTTTAACCCTCTAAATGATGAAAATTGTGTTAAAATTTCATTCGAATAATATCATGTGGTACACACATATATGTTTAAATAGAGTAGAAAACTATTTTTTTAAAACATAATTAAATTTTTCGTTTTTTTAAAAAAAGCTCATGCTGAAAAGATATTTTTTTTTGGTTTGTTAATGTAAAAAAGCATAAAAACCAACAAATTATTAGTCGTATAAATGGCTAAGTACTTCATTTTACTTAAATTTTTATATGATTATTTTTTGTCTTCTATTCTTAATATTCCTCAGTGTTTTTTATTTTTATAAATACGTAGTTTTCTGTTGATGGTTGCCATTGCTGCTGTTGCGTCTATCACGATTACAACTACGTTGTTCTCATAATTTCTCATTGCAAAATAAATAAAACTCTATACTCGTGTTTATCAGTAGAACCATTTACTTTAATACGCTTTAAGCTCTTGAAACTTTTATATGGTGATTCAAAAGTTTTTTTAGTTGCAGGCGGAATAACCCTTCTCTTTTTTGAGTAATTAATTTAATAATTTTTTCTTCTTTGGTTTTTGTATGAGAAAACATATACTCTAATTATTTTCGTTTAGCAACAATATCTTTAATTATTATTTGGTTATGGGTTTTCTTGTAGGTTTGTTTTATGATTTCTCTTTTAAAAGTTGGTGTCACTTTGTAATAAATCATATGAAATTCTATAAATGTCTCCATACAAGAAGTTAAAATTATTTTCTTCAAATCAAACTAAAACTTATTAATTTTAAATAGAATTAATTTTTGTTTTTAAATAGAATACACTTAAAATTTGTTAAACGTTTGATGTTTATTAAATTTTATTCGCAAGAAAAACGAAAAAAAAAATTCTTCCATCAATTTAAACATATTCTCTTTGTTTCTTTGTTATTAAGTAAAACAAAAAAAATAAAAGCGAAAGTTAATGAATTTATGAATGAAAATGACGTCAAATGGGGCAAATTTTTATTTTATTTTATTATTTTTAAATTTGTTTTAAGGCTAATTATTTAATTAAAACATAAAGTGAATATTTTTTGTTTTTCGAAAAAAATTCGTACAATAAACGAGCATCACTAGCCCCTTAATAATTTTTTATTATTATTAAAATAAACATCGCTCTAGGTAAAAATTTTCTGGTGCTCCTTCTATCCAAAATAAAATTGTTTATATGATGGAGCCATCATTTATCGAGTACAATCAAGTAATTATTGCTTTTACGTTTAAAAAAAAAAAAAAAAAACAAATTTTTACTAAGGCAATAACCTTGTCTGCCCATTGTAGTCGTTATCTGCGTCATTATTTAATTTGTGGGTGCTAGAAAACTGAAAATTTATCCCCCGCTTTTAGTTTTTTTTTATCATTTTATTCTTTTACCATTTTAAAGTAATTTTTTTTACAACTTTTGTCGCGAAAATAATTTATGTGTCTGTTCGGACAGTCTGGTCTTTGTTTGTTCACCATATATGCAGTAAGGTGGTTGTAGTTTACGAAACCATATTTGAATACTTTTTTTCTTTTATTTTTGTCTTTATGTACGAAATTCCACTTAATTTTTCTTTTATCAAGTATAAATAGCTTTTATATTGATAAAAAAAATATTTGAAAAAACTTTTCTATAAATAAGCAAAAAAATTAGATGGTAAAACTTATAAACGATGCTAAAAAAAAGAACTTTCTTGTGTTGATTAATTCCTCGTTTTGTATTATGTTATTTAACGTAAACAAGAGTAATTGCAGTTAAAAATTTAGGTTAATATACTCCTTGAATAATTTTGATGAGTTTATTATTACCGTATCTCTTACGAGAACATTTTACTATATTAAGTTTTTATTTAAACACTGAGATATCCTGGTAACGCATTACCAGGCGCCTCCACCGAATTAATTTTTTAATTTCGATTAAAATAAATTTTGTTTTCTTCTTTTAATTGAAATATAGGGTTTAAAAACGTATTTGAATGTTTTTTTTCATTAGCACATATATATTATGATACTTAATCAACCATAAGACTTAATTGCAAGAACCATTAAGATAAAACATTTTCTTTAGTAATAAAATATTTTGATGCCTACGCAAACGTGTTAAGATAAGAGATCCAGACGTTATATTTTGTGTTTATTTAAAAATGAAAGAAGATATTGTAATTGTGGTAGAAGCACTAACTATTTTTATAGAAATTAAAAAACGCGTTGCCCAGCGTATGTTTAAAATTCTTTTTTGTGACGTTTTTTCTACCCATTGTAATAAATATGTACATATTACATATATTATTGAATTCGCAAGATAAGCAGTCGCTGCATTTTAGAGACTCTCATTTTTGGAGAGAATTAGAAAAAGTCGTAAAATTGTAATTTTTGAAAAACAAATTATTAAGTTGGTCGCGCAACCCCTGCATTTGGAATTCATTTATTTTTATAAACAAGCTTTATTAATAATAAACTTTTAAATAATGTTAATGGTAACACAATAAAAACAGCAATAACTAAGTAAATTTATATTTAATTTTAGATTTTTTCTTACCAGTGTCATTAAGATAAGTCTCAATTGCAAAATTTCATCGTTTTTTTTATTTAACTGTATCAATTGAGTTAATTTTATCTATAAAATTTATTTTATATATTTTGGCTTTAATTTGTTAAGTTTTTAAAGTCTTATTTAATAGCTTTGCGCTTTAATGTTTTGTTTAAAAATTAGTGAATAAAGACAATGGATATTTGGTGGCGTCTTTAGCTTTAGCTTTACTTTGCTGTAAGGCATCCAATCATCAAGTGCTTATTTTATTTTTTTATTGAATTTGCAGATTATTTGATGGTTGTCGTCTCTAGGTAATATTTTCGTACTTTCATTTTTTTCTTTCTATTTACAATATTATAATAAATTGAATAGATTGGTAAAGAGAAAGTCATAAAAGTAAATGCAGTTCTGTTGATAAAACATCAATAAGAACGATAACAATAACAATAACAATTTTTGTACAATTCAATTTACAAATAAATAAATGAATGAATTTTCTCACATTTATATTATGATAGATTTTTCTAAATTTACCATCAATAAAAATAAATTTAATTTAATACAAAATATGTAATAGTTGCTATAATAATAAAAATAACAAGATATTTTTGTCTGATTCAAAAACTTTATGTCTGAAAATATGTTATTTCTTCTTATCACTTTTTATTTTGTACTTTCTCTATGTTTTTTTTTAAATTTATTTAATTTAAGAAAAGAAACTTAAAAGATTATTCTTGAATAACACGTCAAGACATTAATTATTTTTATTTAATTTTTTATTGTTAAATACACATTTAAACTGATCAATTTATTTAATTAAACGTTTTATTTTTATTTCTTTGCCATTTAGCACACAATATCTATAAATAGGATATAGATAAAATAACTTTTCTTAACAAAGTTTTTTCCTTTTCCTTTTTTTTCCACTTTTTTTTTTACTATTTTGTAGTATAATTGGGACTCTGACGTATATAAAATAGGGAAAAATCAATAAATAAATAAAGAGAATTTTCTTTTTTTATGATTATATCACTTTGTTTAATCGTCTTTTTATTAATTTATTTAATAACACGTGTTTTGTCCACATCCTTATTTATTATCATAATCATTGTTGATATGATTGTAGTGATATCACTATACCATGGGAAATATGATGGTCTATAAGTTGCGCAAAAAAAAAAAGAAAAGAAAAAAAAAAGGAATTGAAAGGTAAAAGCTCATGCAAAAAGATTCTAAATATTTTGGATTTGTTGCTGTCTGATCAAGAGTAGGAAATAGTAATAAAAATAATAACTATAATATTCATAAAACTTTTTATTATATTTATAAATAGACGAAAATCATTACCCTAAAAAAATCCCACACACAATATTACCTTCATTTAAAATTTATTTTATTACAAATTTTCAATAAAAAAAAAATCGAAAGAATAATTTTCTTTCCATGCTATATATGGAATTAAAAATTAGGGATGATGGATGGTTTATGCATCTTTTGACGGAATGTGTTTAATTATTTATTTATTTATTTTTATTGAAACATTTTTTACTTTTGGTTACTGAGAATTTGAAAAAGAAACTTTTCGTTGTTTTAGTAATAAAAGAAAGTGCAATGGATCATAAAATTTATAAGAAATTGAATTGCGCAATTTATGCTTTTTTTGCGTTTTATTTTTCTTTTCTTTCTCAATACATATAAATAATTTTTCTTTTTTTTTTTAATATTTATTATTTATTAAAATTCTTTTCTTTTTTTTATTTTTTTTATTTTTTGTCATATTTTATAAGTTTAACTACTGTGTTGTTACTAATGTTATTGATATTTTTGCTATATATGCTTATACATTTTTGTTTATATTTATACATTATATATATATTTATGTTATTTGATGTATTGTGGTTTCTTATTATTATATGTGGTGTATAATATATTTATCTAGAATATAAGTAGCTATTTTAAGATGAAAGATGGTGTGTTGTTAGTGGTAGCTAAGTTGTTCTTACGTTTTTTTTTCTTCTTTTCTTTACTTGATTTTACTAGGATATTTCTTATTATTATTATTTTATATTATGGATTGGTTGGTGTAACTATATTCCTTATTCTTATTCACTTGTATATTGACGTCGTCATAGACATTTTATCTATCCTGTTGTTGTAGTGTTTTCTGATTATTTATTTTTTTATTCACTCTCTGCGCCAACCCTAAAATCATAACATTTTTATTAAAGATGATACAACTCTTTTGTGTATCTTATTTTACTATAGTTAAATTTAATTTTTTATACATAGCAAAACATGTAGATTTTGTTGTTGTTTTTTTTATTTTCTTGTTTCACTAAATATATTTCTTTGAGAAAATAATTCTATAAGACGTTTTATTTTTTGTTTTTTTTTTTTTTCGTATAATACTGTTTGTCGGTAGCAATATCATTCTGTTTTGTAGTGCATATATAGAAACATAAATGTACATAATACGTATGTATATGTTATATAATCATATGATAAATGGATAAAATATTCTACTTTTATATCCTTTTTTTTTTTTTTTTTTTTTTCATTTCTATTTTTAGTAAATTTTCTGTATTCAGAATATTCTTTATCAAAAATTTATTTTTTATTTTTTCGCTATTTAATTTCATGAATTGAAAGAATTGTAAATATTATTTATGAGTAAATTTTATAAAGCAACCACCCTTAAAACTTAACTCTTTTGATATAAGATGAAATAAATAAATAATTTTGGTATTTATAAAATATAATGAAATTGAATGAAGTAGAATGATTTTTGTAAAACTTTTTATTTTATTTTTATTTTGTTAAAGTTTTGATACAAAAATGACTTGCTTTTCCACTTGAATACATTTACATTCATATTTTAAAGTCACATGTGGTACGTATTGTATTTTTTTTTATTTTTTGCCTGAGCTTTCAAAAATTATATCACAGAGACTTTTGACTCAATGTTTTTTTTCTTTTCTAAGCTTTTACCGAATGAAGATTTTTATAATTTTACTGATTTAGAATTTATTTTTTCTTGGTATTTATGTGGTATTTGTTACTATTTTTAGGTTTGTTACCCTGAACCCTGAACGGAGGTTTTTTGTTTTGTTAACTTTGAACTTTGTTGTAGATTTTTATTTTTCTGTCTTCAGTATTAAATACTGTGATCAGTAAGATGTTTCTACAGACAGCTACAGTACAGCAAGAGCAACATCAACAAATAAGTAGTTGTTACTTGTAATACTAATAAAAAAAAAGAAAATCTAAATCCTGATGATTTGTTCGTTGTTGAGACATGCATTGTCAGTCATACTGTGATTATTAGATAAAAACTGATTTAAATCTTAACGAAGTGTTTTATTACTCGTTTTTTTATATTCTCTCTTATCAAATTACATAAAATTGTAATAAAATAATTTTTTCTTTATTGATAAGACAATTTTTAATAGACTTCACTAAAATTTCAATTTCTTTTTTTTTTATTTTCTAATTGAACAAATTTTGTCGATGGGAACTGTTTTAATGTTTTTTTTTATACTTTATTGATTTTTCAATTTATTTGTGCTTTTCAAATGCAAATTAAATATTTATTTTTACGAATGAAATATATTAGCATTTTATTTATTTCTTTATTTTTATTGTTATTATTATAATTTGTGGTATTTTTGTTATTTACAAATATACTTTATAGAATTTTTATTAACATTAACAAAACTACAATGTTTAGTAGAACTAATAATTGGTGTCTTAATTTTAACTTAAGCTTAGTCGATCTTATTTTTATGTTTCAAATTTAGAATAAAAAAAAACGAAAAAGAATTATATTTGAGAATAAAATGGCTTCGCAAAAGGTTTTTTGAGTTTAATTTTTCTTTTTTCAACGTACAGTTAATTAAAATTTAAGATAAACATAAGTGAATTAATGTTTGCACTCACATAATAAGCTTTTTTTCATGGCAGTGTAAACGACAAGCTATGACTGCATGTCATTTAGATTTTTTTTTTAAGAATTCATTTATCAGAGGTTTTTATTTTGCAATCAGAAGATACTTAAAAAAAAATTCGATGTAATAGGATAACGAATAATTTATTTATACCAGTTGGTTATATATATGTATAAGAAAATTTATAAATACTTTAATATTAAGCACGGAATTGTTGAGCTTTTAATGTTTTTTGCTAACCATATTTAAAAAAGGAAATGAAATCAAGTTTTTTTAAGAGTATCCTTCTCAATAACTTTTTTGTTAAATTTTTCCTTCCTTGAATGTAAGTGATTGAAATGAAATGTTGTTTGTAATAAAATTTTGTTTATGGCATCGTTTTTTAGTGAATTTATTTTTTATTATTAATTATAATTAAATTTTCTTATGCTTGTTGGATATGTTGATGTTTCGTTTTCATGATTTTCAATTTTTTATTACTCTAATTGTATTATTCATATGAATTGATTTATTAATTAAATTTGTTTAAATATTATTTATTATTTATTTTAAAAATAATTTTTTATTGGGAAATAAAACCAAAAATAATTTTTAATAAATAATCGGTTTATATACATGATGACGATGCGTTATTCATAGCTTCATTTATGTTTTTTTGTCGTTGTCAATTAGCGCATTTAGTTATTTATTGTTACAAAAAAAAATATTAAAATTAAAGATCATTCTTCTCCACAACAAAATTACTTATGGATTTTTGTGTTTTTTGTTTCAATTTGATTTTATTTTAGTTTATGAGTTTTTATTTATTTTTAGTTCATATTTAAATAAATTATACAAGAAAGAAAGAATGAAAAAAATATATAAAATCATAATAATATTACCACCCCCTATGTTAATAAAATATTTAAATAACTTTGAGGTATTTTACTTTCTTTTTTCATTTAAATATATTCTCTATATCACAACTCATTATTAATAAAAATAATATTATTTACTTTGAAAAGAAATAAAAAAAAAAGAAATATATAAAAAAAAATATTTATTTATTTATTTTATTTCTTTTTCTTGTTATAAATATGTTAATATTATGTTAAATTAATTTATTATAATTTAAAGTGAATTTTTAATCAAACGAACGAAGCTTTTATAAAGGTTTTTTACATTTCTGTTTCTTACTCTGATGTTTGAGTAATTTAGTAATTTTATTTTATTTATTATTTTTAATTTGTATGTATGTAATACGATAAATTTGATCGATAAAAGGGACATTGAACTTTTATTATCCTTTCCTTTAGTTTTTAATAAATAAATAAATAAACATTTATCCTTATTTTAGTAGAAACATAAAATATATTTTTAGTAAAGTGAAAGCTTATTAAAATATATTTAATTATTTAAAATTTTTTGTTTGTTTGCTGTTTGTAGTGACACAAACGTTAAACATTTTTTTTAAAGTAATAAAGCATTTACACGTTATTATTAATTAAAGGATATATACAAAACCAAATTCTTTTTTTTTTACTTTATTATAGTGCTGGACGGTTTAACTACATTTTATGAAATTTTATGTTGTCAATGTTAAGCCTAATAAGGATTAAAATAGTCGAATTGGAGGGATGGTTTATTTATATAAATTTTCACTGTTGTTGAATTTTTTATGTACTTTTAATATTTTTATTGTATATATATATTTTTTACTAACAACTATAAAAAAAATATAACGTGTTATCTCTAGGCTTTATTTATTTATTAAACAAGAATATAACGAAAAAAAAATTCTAGTTTTGCCGCGGTGTAATAGATTTTTAATGTTAATGACTGTAATTTTGTATATAAATAAATAGTTGTAAAAAAGAAAAAATAAATAAATTCACATACACCTGGGAATTTGTTGTATTTTATTATATCATTTATTTATAACATAAATGATGGCTATAAAAGCATTCTATAAATTGTCCAATATGTAAATAACAGATTTATACATAAATATATAGAAAATTTATGCTATCTAATAATATTTAATTGGCAGTTATGCAAATTTTTATTTAGAAAGGTACCAATTAGAATGATTTTTCAACATTTTATTCTTTTATAGAAAATTTATTATTCCACATTTATAAAATATATTACATGCATAATTAATTAGGTACTATAATTTTGTTATAAAAAAAAAGAATGAAAAAATATTGTCAAATAGAGAAAATAAATTTCCATTGTGACGTTATGCGCTCTTTAGCGTATTTATCATTTTTAAGGTGATCAAAAATATATGAATAATTGTTTTTTGAAGGCGTTATGGATTGAATCATTCACTCACTCACTGTACATTATTTATTGTTTATTTGTATGCGTTATTTTTTTTTGTTTACATGAAAATTTAATGTATGAATATTTTTTTATCACTCTATCAAATGTGGTATATTTAATTATTGTTTTGTTTTTTCTATTTTTAATATCTATATCATGGCAGTTGTTTGTTTTTTTGATGAATAAACATTTATTTTTTCTATATAAATGATTTATTATAAAGCTCAAAGAATTTAAAAACTGTGTACTTTAAGTAGGGGGTTGATAGACACGGAATGAATAAAGTATTAATTTTAATATTTGTGGTAATAAATGTAATAAAACTGTTTTAATGATAAACACAAAATAAATTTAAACATAATGATAATAAAAATAAAAATTAAAAAAACATTGAAATGGTTAGATAAATTGAAGCAATTTTATTTTAAATCCTTCTCAACGTACGATGTGGTTGGAACTACTATATCCATTTGCTTTTTTTATTTTGTAATTAACAGTTTTAAAAGTTATTTGGTAAAAAGGTTATTTTTTTTTATTAATTACTTTTAAAAGAATACAATGGGAATAGTACTAATTAAAAATTGTAATTTAATTGTATTTTTCTTTAATATTTGGTTTGGTCTACTTTGGTGTACCTTGTGGCCGGAGGAGCGGCATCAGCTAAAATACAGCGCAATTATTTTTTTATTTAATTAAACAAAAAAAACATATAAAATCCGAAAAATTCATTTAAAATTTTAGAAACTTGTTTAGATGGCCACTAAAGTCGTTTTCTCCCTAGTCCTCCTTCGTCCCTAGTTGTAAAACATAGAACCAATTGTTCTCGTAGACAATGTACAAATTAAAATTACTAATAAAAATGTTTTCTTTGTATTTATTTATAACTTTGGCTTGGTTTTAGTAAGAAAAGATTTCGTTTTATATTATTTAATAATTTTGTTGCACTAAGCGAATGATAAGCGCTTTTTTGAAATGAAAAAAAAAATTGTGGTAAGAGTAACACTTTGCTGCTTTTTCTTATTTTTACATGGTTTTAACTTTTGATTTTTTTTTTTTGTATTATTTAATTAAAATACACAAAACAAATGGTCATATATTGTTTGTCTCGTATAAAGTAAAAATATAAAACTTTACAATGTATAACAAAAAATAATGAAATCATCCAATGCTGATTTGTTGTGTTGTGTGTGTTGCGCTTGAAGCACTCAAAAATTCTTTAAAAATGTTCATATATTTGGCGTAGTCATAAAGTATTGTTGGTTACAATAATTTATGGAAAATAATGAATTTACAAATATCTAAATACACCGTGTATTAAAATGTTACTTTTTTTAATGATTTTTAGTTTTATTTTCCGTTGGGCATTTCTGTGTTTTCCTTTATTTTAATTTAAATTAATTTTCTATCTTTAATTCTATTTTAATTATGTATAAATTAATGAAAAATATGAATAATGATAAAACATTAATTATATTATTCGTGTTGCAAGATTGCAAAATTTTTTTTTTTGTGTAACTAACCTTGGTAAAAGCTCAGTGCTTCGAAATTACAATTTCCTTATATTTTTGCATATTTTTTTTCTTTTAATTAAATGTTAAAGTACTTTGTTCTCACAAGTGCTTACTTATCTCTCTATTTTATAAAGAAATGAAATGTAAATATATTTTTCTTCTAACAAGGAATATATATGTATATCGTGGTGCGCTTATTTTTATAAAGTTTAGATGGTAGAATAATTTATTTTTTTGTTGCTGCATCATAACCTCATATGCTTTTTTCTTTTATTAGTTATTTAAATTAATTTAATTAAAAGAAAATCTGCATGCTAAGATTACACATGATGTGATGAAATATAATCAGTTTTTCACCTAATGGAATACTAACCAAGTATATGTAAAGTAAAGTAAAATAAAATAAAGATAACAGAAATAATAAGAAAAATATCCACGACGAAAGGGTTATTATTATTATTATTATTATTTAATTTCATATCGTTTTTATTATTTATTCATTTTTTTTTGTGCTTGTCATTTACTTTTTATTTTAAAGGTAAAATAAGTGACATAAGGTTGTTTGAGTGTTATTATAATAAAGAGAAAAAAGTGTTTTTATGTATACCATCTACTAACAACACATTACTTTATGTTGTGTAGGCGGCTTTAGATAGGTTAAATATTATATAGTTTTTTTTTTGGTAGTTAAAAAAGGTAGGCACAAAAGATATCATTATTATGTCATCAAGGTGTTATTAATCATAATCTTTTTGGGGATAGTCCTTGTTATTTTTTTTCTTTTTTTTTCGTCTGTACATTCGCATTCACCTGTAATTGATCTTTTTTTTTAATCGTAATTTTGATCGTCAATTCCCTTTTATTTGCTTTATTTTTTTCTTACTGTCAGCTATATTTCGTCCTTAAATTAACTCGGAAAGCATCCTTAAATTGGTTTTTTTTATTTTTTTTTGTTTGTTAAATAAATTTATAAATTATTTATTTTTTAATTACAATGATTTTTATTTTTGCTCCCCATTAATAAAATAATAATTATGACACAAAAATTATTTTTCTTTTTTATGTTAATAATTAATTAAACTTAAATTTACAAAAAAAAAAAAAAAAAAAAAAAAAAACTGGAGGTTATCAAAAAAAAAACCAGGTAGACAATGAAGTAAAAATAATTGGTTATAATAATTTTGGTTTTTATTATTATTTTAATTATTTATTTATATGGCTGTTATATATATGTATGATGCATAAAAATATATATATATGCGTTTGTATAAATACAATGTAATTTACTATATATAAATTTTACCCTCAGTGTTATGTCTTTTTTTCATTCTTTTTAAACATATTATAATGTAAAATTTACTTAAAATGTTGCTATTGCAAGTTTAGCATAAATATAAAGAGATAATATTAGTATTTTTAACCCTTTTATAAAACATATATTTCTTTATATGTATATATACTATAAGAAGATCCTTTCAACGTATATCCTTTTTGTTTTTTAAATGTGGTTAGCAGCCATATAAATATTTCGCTACCTGATAAAATGATGCCACTTGAGAATTTTTAACAACGTCATTGGTTTTTTTTGTTATAATTTTATTCGTCCTTAAGCAATACGACCTAGATGGTATATGGTTTGAGTATTTGTTTTAAGATATCTTTTTTTATTATTATTATTTATTTATTTATTTAAATGTATGATAAATGCCAGAAACTGTAGCATATGTGTGTGTTTGTGTTATGTTTTCTTTTACTAATGAAATTTAATTTATTATTTTTTACTAAACTTATTTTAATATAAAAATAATAAAGAAATAGTAAGAAAAAATGATTCCAGATGACGGATATTAGATTTATGTTTAATGTAATCGCCTTTTATACTACGTATTATGTATTAAATAAAAAATAAAAAAGAAAAGAAAATGATTGATGACTTTGAAAATTGTTTGTGAATTTTTACACTTTCTTTTATAGAGTGAGAAACTTAATAATTTCTTTCTTGAATATTAAAGAATTGAATAAAGAATTTTTTTTCTTTGTATTTAATAAAAAATTTGTTTGTTGATATGGCACTAATCGTGGTGGTGGTTGTGGTGGTTGCTGTTGTTATTGTTGTTGTTGGTGCTGCGACATGATGATGTGAAAAACGTATTATCGGGTTGTTTTTACATAATTTTTAATTATATTTTCTTTAGAAAGTAATTCTTATTTTTTTGTATATTGTTCCTTTTTCCTTTAAGAATAAAAAATGAAAATTGTTTTAATTAAAAAATGTGTACAGAAAAAAAAGGGAATATTTTGTAACAACCACTAATCTAACCTAGACTTGTGATGATCTCCTATGTTCGTGTTCTAATTTCAAATAATAATGCTTTTTTGCCTTTTTTTTGGTTAATGTTTGTTATGTTTTGTTGTCTATTTTGTTCTGCTTTTGTGGTTAGAAAATAACTTATTATAAAAAAATGAAAAACGTCAACGACGAATTTTTTTGTTGTTCATTAAATTAAATTAGATTAGATTATCACGTTCCAGATGATGGATAGTGGCTACTTTTTGTATACGTTTCCTTTAGTAATAATTAAATAGGAAAATATAATTATTTTAAAGAATTCTTTTCAAACAATTAATTATAAACTATTTAGTTAGAAGAGGGAAAATGTTAAAAAGGATATAATTCGGTATTTTTATGGTTATTTACACACACAACTGAGTCTCATATTTATGAACCACTTGACAAAATGATCCTTTATATTAAAAATGTAATATTTATTTTACTAAAAAAAAAATCATAAACCAACCACCAGCCTTAGTTGACTTCGTTTGGTACAAAAAACCTTTTACATTTATTGTACTCTTTTTTTTAAAACATTTATTTATTTGTGTTGTCTTAACTTTGCCAATGTCCATCATATACACCATTCATGTGTCAAGGTGCAATAACAATGTGTTCTATCATTTCTTTATCGTTGTGTATTTATCTTAGTTTGTGACTGAAACTCTTCTTACTTAAAATGAAAAACAAAAAATAATACTAAAATAAATATAAATAAATAAATCAAATGACAGAAAAGCCTTTAAGCTATCAAAAAAAAAAAAAGAAAAGTCCAAAAAACTGTTTTTGAAAAAAAAACATTGGGTTATCATCATTGTTGAGGGTGGATTATGGTTATGTGTGTTGTTTCTTTTATTTTTATCAGGATTTTTAACGTTATTTTCTCATCAATCAAAAACATGAACGTTTGCCTGCTTGCCAGTTTATATATTGGATGTCCCCAAGACGCGTGTTTTATATTTTTGCTACTTAGTTCCTTTTTGTGTTTTTTTTTATCAACCATTTGAGCTTGTTGACTGTTTTTACATAATTTATAAACATTTTCTCCTTGTGTGTACTTTTATTTTATTTACTTTTAAAGAAAAGTTTTTACACTTTTTGTGCTTTTTTTCTACTCTTCTATTTGTTTGATTTCCTTAACTTTTTTCTAGTTCGTTGTCGACTTTTTTGTCGTCTTGCATGTTGTTCATTCTACATATTCCACAAGTATTTCTTTGTAATTTATTATGCCGGAATTCTAACAAAAATTAAAGAAATGTAAAAATTCATCAATTTTTCATTTTGCTAGTTGTTGTTAGTGGTCGATCTGTAGTTCGTCTGTAGCATTTCAAATATTTAAAAAATGTATACTGTGGTTATCCGCTTGCTTATTTTTATGATTATTTATTTATCTAGTTAAAGAGGGTTGCTTAGTGTAAAGGTGGTGCTGGCGAACGTGATGGTCTGTTTGTTTTTTTGTTTGTATGAATTATTACTCGTTTATACATTTTTTCTTTTCTAGTTTTTTTTTTGACAAATTTTTTCTAATAAATTATCATAAACGACTAAACATCTGTTTTGAGCAATTCCATTCATTTTTTCACCCTTAATATATGTGTAAATATATGTTGCTTTCTGTACAAAATTGATATCATTATGTTTTATAATTTATTTATTTATGTTTTGAATTAAAATAAGTGGGAAAAAAAAATGTCTTTGTTTCAAAAGTGTCAATTATGAAAGGATTCTTTTCTAACAATAGCATTGCGTGACTTTTGACTTTTGTCATCTTTTGTTATAATTATTATTGTGTTTATTATTAAATTTTATTATTGCTATTAAATTTTTAATTAATCTTGATTAAAAGTTTACCAGCGAAAAATATATATCTATATGAAATTCTTTAAATTTTCCGTCATCTCATGTCATTGTACGCGTTTTCTTATTTTTGTCATGTAAATAATAATTTATTTTTATTTTTTTTTTGTTTTTATTGAAATGTACAAGACGTAGCAGTGTGTGTAGTAATATAGGAAGAATTTTATGTCTGAATTCTGGAATATGAAGACAACAGTGTTTAGTGCTTTTATTAAATTTTCCATGCTACGTTTACCGGGATAGAAAATTTTCAATTATTTAAAATATTAAAGGTAAAATTTTTTAATAAAATTTATAACCTTTGGGATATTTTCAAGAATTATCCTTTTATTATTACGATTACTGAACAAAATCAATGTTGTTGTTTCATATTTTCTATTTTCTTTAAGTTTTTATAAATATGTTATTACTGATAAAAATATAAATTACGATATGGTTGCTGGTATAAAACAAAATAAAAATTGTTCAAATGTCGCGTTTAACGTTTATTTAAATTGAAAAGTATTTTAATAATCAAAATAATATTTAAAATAAAATAGCAAGTAAGCAGCAGCGCAACAAAAAACGTAAAAAAAAAAATAAATAAAATATTGATAAAACATTTTTTGTGCTTTGTTTATTATTTCTAAAAGCTTTTAAATAAAAGCACTAAATATACATATGAAAATATAGAAAAACAACCCTAAAAGAAGAAAAATTATTAAAAAATAAAATAAAAGAAGCTAATTTCCGTGAAATTTTTTTCCGCTTTTGCTTTTTGAAAATTGATCACATTTAACCCAATTGGGAATATATTATGTTGATGTTGGTGCCGTTTTTTTTCGCTTTTTTATTATTCGATTTGGTTATTATAAGACAATATTCTACAGCTACAATAAATATATATATATATATTATTTTATATATACATTTAGAAATTATTAAATACTTATTATGATTGATGACTAAGATTTTTATTTAATAAGTTGTAAAAAAATGCAAAGTTTCAGCAAGTTATTAAAAATTATTTAACTAAACGCCAAAATGTATGCAGTAGAAAAAAAGTTGCGATTTATTTCGCTATCCACGTATTAATCCACACAGTTGTTAAACAATTATTTATCAATTTAATTATTTTATTTTATTATTTTCTTTTATCAGGTTAATAAAATAATTTTCTTTTATCTTTGCATGTTAATTGTTTCATTTCCGTTATAATAAATTGAATATAAATAGATAATTACCGAAAAAAAAAAACACGCAAATTTGTGATTAAATAAACAATAAACAAAACTTGATTATTTTCACCTTTCTAATGTTGCTTTTAACAATTTAAATGAATTTTTTGTTCTTGGTAAATTAGCGTTTTTAGTATATAATGGTGTTGGTAGAAATTATAATTTATTTGTTAATGGTGTTTTGTTGTATCACCTGAGTTAAAGAAATTTTGCAATAATTATAATCCGATTATTATACTTTTCTTTGTGTTACGATTAAGTTTAAGATGGTATTTGTTATCACTTTTTTCTTTCTTTCTTATTCTTTATTAGTAAATTCGTTTTGTTAAAATGTGTTTTTCTTTTAACCTGATAATTTGCAATTAATTAATCTGTCAACGTTTATTTATTGAATTTAATTATAACACGAAAGTTTTTTTTTTGTTTATTAAATCCTCTGTCAATCAAATATGTCTAAATTAATTATTTTCTTATGAACTATTGAACATTTTTGTTTATTGTTATCGAAAAGAAAAAAAAATCATAAATTCAAACAGCTAAACGATTAAAGGCAAATTTATTTAATATTTTGAGTTTTATACGAAAAAAATAAATAAAAAAAGAAAAGTTGTGAAAAGTTTAATTAATTTCACCTTAGGCAGTTTTTTTTGTTGCTCTGCTATTCAGTTTTGTAAACAAAGGCAAAACAAAACTTTAAATGTATTAAAAAGCTTTTAAAACTTTTTCCATTAATCCAGTTAACGTATCGGAAAAAGCCTTTCTTTTTTCTAGTGCACTTAAATATTATTAATAATAGTTTAAAGAAAATTAACTAAATATTTTTATTACTATTATTATTTTGTGTTTTAATTTTTTCAACTTAATGAGAAAAAGCTGATCTTTTCATAATTACACTTTTGTGTTTTATAGGAAAGATTTTTTTCTCTTGTTTTCTTGTTTCTTTGACGTCGTCGGTACTGATATTTACTACGTTTGCGTTACAAAAAGAAATTTTTGTCCTTTACTTTGTAAACTAATGTGACGTCTTCTGTATATTAAAATTCTTCACACAAATAGAATATAATTTTATTTACATAAAATTATTAAAAAAAGAAATAAATAAATAAATTATTTATTTTTCTTCCTTTATCCCATTGTTTTCCACTTTTTTTTATTTACTTTCTTTTCTTTTTTGAGTTGGTTTATTATTAATTTATATTCAATTGAAAAAATCAACAACAATCAAAACATCATAAAAGAATAGGTAAAAACGTATATACGTGTTATAGAAGAAAATATAGGGTGAAATTTAAACATACAGTGTTGGATTTCGTATTTTTTTTTATACAAGAAAGCAAATAAAAATCACAGTGTGACTGCGCAATTTATTTTAAAAATTAATAGAAAATTTCTACGGAAAAAATCCTTTTTTAGATATTTAGATTTCCTTGTATTACGGGATCACATTTAATATTTTTTTCTCTAAAGATTTGTACAACAACGACACTTTTCTTTTCTTACTTTATAACATCCAACTGACCTTATTTATATTTAAGGATTGTATAATTTAGTAGCAAGTGTTCAATACTAAAAAAGAGAAAAGGAAAATTATTTTCTTTCTTCGTCTTATAAGTATAGTTAAATTAGAGTATTCAAAGCAACAAAGAAAAAATAAATAAAATAAAAAGGTTTATACAGATGTAAAGCGTTACAATAAAAAAAATAAAAAAAAAGGTATGAGCGCTGGTCAAATAAAAATAAGAATAACAAATCGATATTAAATAGCATCGTAGAGTTGAGAATTTAGAGAAGAAGGGAAAAAAATCCGTAAGAATAAAAGTATACTTGTTGGTTACATATTGCTCTATATTTGATTGGGGGTAAAAAAACGCAAATCAATTTACTTAAAATATCCTTCAATTTTCGCATTTTTTGCTCGGTCAGTAAATACACTAGAAAAAATAAAATTAATATTTAAAAACTTATATTATTTTTCTATTTAACTTTATCAAGAATTTAACCAATCAATGTGCCAACGATTTTAACAACTTGCTTGGTTGTTTGCTAACTACAACAATAACAACTACCAGTTGTTGAATCAATTTCTCAATTGAAAAAAAGTTAAACAAATATTTTAAAAACAAGTAAAAAAATGTTTGTTACTCAGTTTTGATTTTCGTGTTTTCTGCATTTAAAAAGTTTAAAAGTTAATAACGAAAAGGAAGGTGAAATAGCAAATAAACTTTTTTTTTTCGTTTTCATTGAAACGCCATACGACTCCATCGTATAAAGAAAATAGTTTGATGCTATAAAACAAAACGAGAAAATCTCTGATTTATAATAGAATATTTCGGATGCTATTTTAGTTGCAAAGTTTATATAAGTTTTATAGATAGACATTTAAATCGAAGGTGGTCCAGTGTTAATTAATGATTGAAAACAAACGATGTTTTGGTGACAAAATTAAAAGAAATCACAATTTCTCAAGTTACAATTGTCCATTAAATTCTTTATTGTAAATCTTTACAATATTTGCTGTACAAAATAAAATATTTTTTTGTTCTTTTTCTCCCCGAGTATTATTTTTACGTTATGTTGGCGAAACTTTTATTTTTATATTTAATTCTGTATTATCTGGATGTGATGTTGATAAATTAATTGAAATAATTGTATTTTGTTTTTACTGCTACTGCTACTGCTACTGCTGCTGCTATTTTCATATTTCTCTATGTGCTGTTTTATTTTTATTAAATTAAAATATAATTTGTTTGTTCTTTCGTGTTTTTATTATTTTTTGTATATAACAACATTTTAGAGCTTTTTGTTATTATTTTTCTGTAACAAATTGTTTTTTTTATTTTATTTTTAAAGAACCATATAATTGTAGAATTTTATAAAGTTATTCTTATATTTTTGAAGTGTTTATATTGTGTTACAAGCGTTATAGGCTACATTAAAATTAAAAACAGGAAGAGAATTAAAAGGTTTCTAAATGTATAAAACTATTGAGTTAATTACCCTTTTTTTAATTAATAATTTATTTGCATTATGTAGGAAAAAAAATCTGTAATTGCTTTACTTGGGGGGGTGGATTGACTACTGACCATTTGGTATAATAATAAAATTTTGTATATTCCTTCCGAGAAGGAAAACTTTTAAGCAAATTTATCATTTTTTTCCTTTTTTTATATAACAACAAGTCTTATAAATTGTAAACTTTTTGCTTAAACATTTTAATTTTTGTTTTGTTTTGTTTTATTAAGTGTGTTTTACGGACATTGTTTGTTCGTGTGTACATCATTGTAATATCCGCATGTGATGATGATAAATTTTCTATTTTTCTCTTTTATTTACTTTTTGAAACTTTTTAGTTTTCTTAACTTTTTTTTTTCTTGTATTTTCTTGTTTTATTAAAAAAAAAGCTCGTGATGTATTTCTACGCACAAACACAGTATTAACATTATGTTTTAAAATAATAACACTGTTGTGGGTATAAAAAAACAACGAAAATACAACCGACCAATGTATTTGCAAACAAAAATAAAGGAAATAAATTATTTTTTTTAACAAGAAAGTTTTGTGCACAATTTTTTTTGTATTATTAAAACAAGCTACTTGTTAGCTGCGATTTGTGGGGAGGGCTTTTGTTATAGGTAGAACAAAGAAAAAGAAAATTCAAAGGAAGCAGTTTAAGGCTGATTAAATTTAAGAAAATACAATAAGTTGCTAGAAAAAGTTGTCTAAATTCAATGGGATTTGAGTAATGGTTACATGAAACTTCACGGATTTTTTTTTAACTTTTTGTATTGAATAAAGAATGAAGCGTTTTTATAAAAATTGTATTTGCTTTCGTGCAAATACATTTTGATGAAATTGTCACGTACGATTGAATTTTTGTTTTTATTTAAACTTAGAAATTGAATTAAACTGAGCTGAGTTTTAGTGTGAAAAGCTTGATAGTTTTTTACTTTGTAATCTTGGTAATATTTTGTTAGACTTTCTACTCTTATGCCATTATTGATGCTTTTGAAAGTTTTTTACGTTTTACTAAGTTGAATTGCTGAGTTATTTTCTGTTTTTGAAAACTCAACATCATGGGACATTAATTTTATGGCATTTGTTGCAGTAACAAGACTAAGCATATAAATATGCTTTTTATAGACAACATTAGTTTTTAATGTATTTTTAGTACAAAGCATTAAACGGTTCTGTGAAGTTTTTTTTTTTATTATTCTAGCTTTTAATTATGTGGATCTTGTATAGTAATCCCTTTATTTACACGAGTAATTGCTGTATAAGTTCGCAAATTACCAAGTCCCAGGTAAAGTCGAATTAAATTGAATAGAGACCGCATAAATAAAGGGATTAATGCATTTTTTGTCACATATCTTTTTGATTAATAGGGAAAATTATCGTTATAGGGAAATGTTATATGAGTGGTGGTAATTCAGTGTTGGAATAAAAAAATACAAATTTCAACCAATTCATTCTTCGTTCGTTCTTTTTTATAATAATAAATCGATATTGTCAATATTTTAATCATGACTCTCTTAGATCTTTTGAACATTTCCTACATAATTAATTTGAATTTTAAATTTTATTATTTTTCCTTCCACATGATTGCGAAAAAATACTAGAGCGAAGAAATGAGTAAAAAATAATATGAGGTGGAAAAAATAATTTTATTTTAGGTAAAATAATTGTTTTTTTTCCTCCTTTTTTTCTGTAATTGAATGAACTTTGACGTCATTGTGGGTTATATTCTGAAATACAGAATTCAAAATATACAAATTAAAATATGATTTTATTTTAAAGGTAAATAAAAGGTCAACTCGATAAGAACTGTTTATGTGTGAATGAACTTTGTGCCATTTTTTATAAAGAAAAATAGAAAAAATGTTTGACGATAAAAAATTCTTTTTCCAAAAGTGGCAAGGAGTCATCCAAAAATATATAGGATGGGTCGGAAACCTCGTCGACGGGGCGAGGTGTAGCCCCAAGGCGGCGACGAGGCCAGTGAGGCCCTTTGCAGCCTCACAACGCAATGCACCGCTTGCGTACAACCTTTACTAGGTCAAGAACTCCAACTGGTGCCGACATGAAAACCCAGAGCAGTCTCGAAGTGCCTAAACAGGTGTGAAGTCTCTATTTTTTCGTTTTTTCTATTAATTTTTTTCAATTTTGTTCTTTATTGTTGTGCAATTTTAAAACTTTTTTATTTTTAATAATTTCTCAATTTTTCTTTGCTCTTTTTTGTTGTATTTTATGTTGTTGCTGCGCGCCTTAAATTTTCTTATGGATTCGAGCATAAAGAAAGAAAAAAACACAAAACTTTTGCTTTATTAAGACGCCTACTTGTGTATCGTGTACTTTTAGTACTTTGCCGTTTATTTAATTTATTTTTATTTTTTCACTTTCGTAATGATACTCAAGTGGCAGAGCAAATTTGTTGAAAAAGAAAAAGAAAAATAAATTCGGTAGTAATTTATTTCTTATTGCTCTTCTTATTCTTATTTTATTTTATTTATTTATTTTTCGTTTTTTTGCATGAAAACTTCTATTTATTATTATTTTTCATAGAATTTTCGTTTTTATTTTACAAAATAAATTGCAAATTACCATCATGAGACTATTGCCTTTTGTAACATTTTCATTTACATTTACTTATTGTCTTGCTGATTTGTTAAGTCGTGTATTTATTTAATTTTTTGCACGTTTAATATTTTAAAATTAAATAAATAACTTATTGACTGATAAAAACTCTACTACTCCTCCAATATAAAAAAAAAATATTATAAAATAGGTCCGATCCGCATCATTCGATGAAATACAATTAGAAGCTCAACGGACGGTACAATTACTCAGACATCAAACATCAGCTGATGAGCGCACGGGTTTGCTACAAGTGCCTCAAGTACATCCAAATCAACAGAGATCGCGAAGCTTTGATTCAGCAGGAAGCGATGATTCGAGTACATTCTTAGATATACCAAAACGTTTTCAACGAAGACGATCGTCAAATTCGAAAACACCACCACCATGTATTCATTGTCAGTATGTGGAGGAGTACGAACGTATGGTGGGAATCGATCAACGATATTTTATTGATCACCAAGAGGTTAAGTCATTGAGTTATAGTGAGACATCGTCATCTAGTGACGATGAAGACGGTGATGACGAAGCTGAACCCGATGAGCCTATGCGGTTTGGCAACACGCTTGTACCGCCAACACCACTTTCGCCATGCAATATAACGTTCACATTGTCACCCACAAGCAGTGACTTTCCAGCCTTTCCTTCAATTGTGCCTGGCTCACCACCAGCATATCCTTCAACGCCTCCTGTGTTTCCACCCTCGCCGACGATAGAATTGCCACCGCCTTTAGATGATATTCCGGCGCCGCAGCGTACACGTCGGAGATCCATATCACGACAAGAAGCAATTTTTGTCGAGCCAACCGGTAATTCATTGGAGAACGTTGCCAATGCATCTGATGATGATCAGGCGAGGCAACAGACACCAAAAAAATTGCAACAACAATCAACGGATAGTACAAGCGACGATAATGAATTAACGATACGTGACTTTGCGGCACATCATGCTGCAGCTGATTTTGTGCGTGACATTTATTTAGCTGTACCCGATTTAAAGCGTGATCGTGCCGCATCTGTTGACTCATGTTTCTCAAAAGTCTCTTCCGCCGGTAAAACTGAAGAGCTTAAACCACCCGAAGGTGATATAATGACGCTTACATTGATGGTACCGACCAGCGGTGCATTACGTTCACGGTCAGTTGACATAGTTTTACCAACTGATGAACAGGCACGATATAAAGCGCTTGCATTAGCTGGACCAACAGCTTCCTCTGCACACGCTGCCAGACGGTATGTTTTTTTTTAAATAAAATTTTTTATATAAAAAAAAATCCATTGATTTGTTGTTGTTGAATTAAATATGATTTTACAAATTATGTGACCTTTGTCATGTTGCAGGGTTGTCGTGTCGCATTTTTTAAATTTATTTTTTGTTTTATTACGGAATAAGGTTTTAAATGAAATGGGAAGGGATTGCTACTTCATTTTTCTATTCCTGGAATTTTTTTTTGGATCTTTTTGTCTACGTCGTTGTACAGAAAAAAATTTAATCAAAAAAAAGGAAGAAATTCTTAATACATTTATGTTTAATAAAAATTATTTATATTATTATTGTTTTCATTAAAATTACAATTAATTGTCTATTTGTATATTTATCCTGTCTGTTTTCTCTTATCTGCCAGTCTTATGATTTTAATTTTTTTTTTTTTTTTGCATACTTATGTTTTTTTTCTCCCCACTATTGTTGTTTTCTTATATCGTTATTAATATTTTAATTATGTATTAAGTTCTTTCTGTTTTCTTTTACTGTTTAAATGAAAACGTAGAAAATTCATGCTTAAATCAAAGAAAATAAAATTTTATTTTAATTTTAATGAAAGCTCTTAACAATTTATGTCAAAAATTTCATTTTTTTTATTCATTTTATAATTTATGTTTTATATGAAAATATGCTTTATGATTTTGATAAATTGTTTAACTGTCTTTCTTGTGTTATTATTTCTTTATTTTTCTCTTTTTTTTTAATTCTTTATTTCAAAAAACTTTGTGAAAAGAAAAGTTTATTGTTTTCCTCATGATTAATATAAAAAAAATGTATTTTTAGTTTATTGGAAAAATTATTACTAGTTTATCTATATTTAAACAACGGGTAAATAGTGTTCGTATCTATGTATATACATAGAATATATATATCGATTATGATGTAAGTAAAAAACAATCGAAAAAATAATAAAAGAAATAATCGAATCAATAATATATAGTAAAGTGTATTTTCGGTTTCGGTTTTTTTTTTTATTTTATTTTTCATTTATTTCTTTTTATTGGAAATCAAGAAAATTATATCACGTTTCATATTATGATGATAATGATGATGCTAAAGAAGAAGAATAAAAAGAAGACATTTGTAAGTGAGTATTAGGTGTTGGAAAAAAAAGTAAATAGGAATCCCATTAACCGATTTTTACATCGTAAAATATTTTTTGATGAAAAATTCTTCAAGTTCCACTTGGTAATACGTTATATAGAAATGTCAGAGATGCGTAGAGATGTTAATAGTCTTTGACTTGTTTTTTTTCTATAATCTGTCTATTTATCCATCCATCTATATTCGTTTTTTTTTTATTATTTTATCAAATTCACCAACAAATTTCTCAATTTTTCTCTTTTATTATTGTATAAACGTGTGTAGTATGTATTTATGTGTGGTACAATCATCCAAAAATTGGAAATAATAATGAACGATAAAAGTAGATATTAAAGGTATTTTAATGAAAAAAAAAAAATTAACAAGTACCTGAGACCTTTAAGAATAATACAAGACACAACTGATAAACCATCAAAATCATTGTGAGTGGTGTTGTTAGTTTTTACTTGGGTTACCAAAATAAAAACGCCAATAAACTCTTAGTTGAAACAGAAAACAACAACAGATGTAAAAATTTAATAATACGCGAAATGTATACAGATGCGGATGACCAACATGCGTGAAGAAAATTAAATATAAAAAAAAAAATTTACGGATTTTAACCTCTCATCGTAGCGAAGAAACGAAAATAAAAAATCTTCATTCATTCATTTCTTATCATTAATAAAATAAAAGTTTTTTCGACATTTGGCCTTTCTTATCATTAATCAATTCAAATAAACTCCGAATAATATTTGTTTGTAACAAATGTTGTCGGGAAGAACAATTAGATATTTGTTTCAATGAAAATAGAAAAAGAACAGACAACGCCTTCAAGATGTTGCACATTTAGAGTCTAATGATTTTAATATCAGTGAAAGGCATGAAAAGAAGTTTTAACCTCTCTCTAATGGATATTAGTCAACAAATTACTGTTTTTTCCCTTTGGTTACACAAACACCGGTTCTTCGACTGATTACAATAATAAAATTTCGTCTTTTGGCTTGCTCACAACTTAAATTTATTGACCTCGATCCACAATGAACTTTTTGACCATACAGAAATGTTAAATTTTGTTAAATATATATGTATGGAATTTGTCCCTCATTATAGTGTGGGAGTAGGCGTTATTCCTTAATAACTATTCATTGGAAAAATTTTTGTTTTTGTTCGCTTTAAAGGTTAAACAATAGTTTATTAACTTTTTATAATATAAAAGAAAAAAAAACAAAATATTAGTGTATAAAACCACCTACAATAAGAACTACACGACGAATATAATAATAATAAATTTTATTTTATATATTTATATATTTTCTGCAAATTGTGTGGTGGTTTAGTAACATGAAACTTTCTTTTTTTATTGTTCTTCGTTTATTAAAAAAAAAAATCTTGTTTAGCTCGGCTGCTACGTTTATTTAACGTACTTTCTAAATGTAATATTATCTCTGGTCTTGTGTATCAAAATTAAAAAAAAAGAGAAAAATAAGACGAAAAATGTAACATTCTTTTGTATTTTATCATTGTCATTGTGTTCATCGTCTTATTGTGTCCACCCACAAAACTGTTTCATGAAAGAAGCGTAACCCAATCGCATCGTATCTAAGATGGTAACAAATTATATGGCCATTAATATATAAAACGCTTTCATTCTTTTCTCTATTTTCTTTTTGCATCATTTATATTTATTTTTATTTATTTATTTAACATTTATTATTGACAAATTTATAATATTTTTAATTTATTTTTATAAAATAAATTATTAGCCATTAAATGTGTGTGTGGAAAGTTTTTGTTACTTTTTTATTTTAATGCTATTCTCAAAATCATTAAATTAATTAATTAGTAATTTCAGGATTATTATGGATTGATTCTATTCTCTTTTGAGAACATTATATATGAATCATTTTATTCTCTATATATATATGCTTTGCATAAATATCAGCTTTGCTGATTTACCTTCCGTTTTGATTTACATAAATCGATGGCTTACTGTATTTTATTTTTTATTTTTTCCTATCATCATGATATATTAATTAATTGTTCTATAAAACAATTATAAATTTGCACATATTATGTATATATATTGCATAAATAATTAATAATTGTTTTTACATAAAAAAAATTTTCGAATGGAATTAATTAATTTTTCTTTTTTTTTTGCTTTTGGAATACATTTAATTGCATAAAATTGAAATAAAATTCAATTCATCCATCCTTAATACAAAAAAAAAAGAAAAATTAATTAATTTAAATTCTATAATAAAATGGAATTTATGAATAAATTTGTTTATTTATTTAGTAAAATAATTTTTATTAAGAAAGAAGACACACAGTGACTGTTAAGATTAACGATAAATAAATAACGTCAACTGGCAATGACAATATTTTTGTAGCTTTTATGCAAACTTTTTTTTATGTTGTTGTTGCAATTACATGTTTATTATATTCTTCTTAATTCAAATATCATTGTTTTTTTGTGTATATATAGATAATTTTCCCAATAGAAATATGAATAAAAATTTGGAATTATTTATTTTCTTAAATTATTTTGAATACATAAAGTTTCTGGTAAACAAGCTCAATTATTATTTTTTTCTTTTTAATGAAATTTAAGTTAAAGTCCTTTAACCACATGAATCTTCTTAATATTTAAATATTTATATTTGACGAAGTAATATGATTACCAAACATCAAAGCGTTTTTTTTTTGTTGGTTTGTTTGGTCTCGTGTGGTACATACAGCTTTATGTAAAAGAACATTCAAAGAACACGACATGGTGGTTAATAACACTTAAATTAAATGCTTCCAGCTTACGATGAGTTAACTTGGTTAAACTTGCAGCGAAATAAATTTATAATAATTAAAACGATGCATCATATATGT
Organism: Ptychoptera albimana; assembly: GCA_961205885.1. Classification (NCBI taxonomy): domain Eukaryota; kingdom Metazoa; phylum Arthropoda; class Insecta; order Diptera; family Ptychopteridae; genus Ptychoptera; species Ptychoptera albimana. The sequence goes on along the minus strand of OY540805.1, from coordinate 336,963 downwards.
ATATGGCATTTTGACAAGGATCAAATTAAATTAGAATAGTTAGCCTAAAATCGTCAGCCATTAAAGGTCACATTATATTATGTGATTTATTGTTAATTAATGAAAAATCTCTGTATCGCAATTTTGTGACATTGGATCTTTTTTTAATCATAGCTCTTTAAAAGGTTTGGATTTCTTGAATGGATAGTTTTCTATTAGAGGATTCCCTTTGTTTGCGTTTTGTTTTCGCAAAGATTTAAGATAAAGCGTTTCTTAAATCAAAAAAATTTTAATTCCCACATTTCTGATGTTTTATTTAATTTATTTTGTTACTTTCTTTATTTATTTTATATTTTTTTTGCGTTGTTTGACAGTTGCTAACAATTTGTGTGTTTATCTTTAGATATAAAAAGATATTTATTTAATTAATTCTTTGATGTGAATCCACCAGGCACACCAATGAAGAACATCTATTTATTTTTATTTTTTTGCCGTTTCGTTATTTTGTTGACAATTTTTTTTATTTCTCCGTTTTAATTTTATGCTTCATTTCATTTTTTGATCATGTAATCAATTGTTTATTGAATTTAAAGAAATAAATAATATTAATGGTGTTACCATCACCGTTATTGTGTCCTTAAGAGCATGACACGTTTATATTTCTTCTGTTTTTATCTTTGATACTAGAAAACAATGTAGAGAGTTAAGAGGATTCTTGACAACTTTTGTTATTTTATTGATTGGAAAAAAAGGATTTTTTATTTTCAAGAAAATCTTCTATTCTTATTATTTTTCCCTTTAATAAAATGAATCAATGATGAAAGCATTACTAAATAATTCAAATATAAAATCTGCTGTTATCGGTCATCACCATCACTTTATTTTTCTGGCCGAACAAGCAATACAATTTTTTTTTTCATTTTAATAAGGAAGCAAGAAAACCCGACAAATTACAAGAAACATAATTATAAGAGAAAATGGACATAAAAAACTAATTAGATAAAAATGAATTCAAAAAGCGTTGGAATTAAACACACAAAAAATTGTTTTAGATGTGCCTTTTTTATGTTTTTTTTCCACAGTAAATGCTAAGCTTTTGGAATCGAATCTTTGATTTCTATTTAAATAATTGATTTTCTTTGTTAGTTGGAAATGTATGCAAAATGTAACTTGCATTTAAGTTTTGCTATTAAAATTGAGTAATATATTCATAAGATTAGCTTTAATTAACTTTAGTTAAATCAAGATAATAAAATCTAAGAAATTTTAGTAAAATAATTAAAGGGCATTGAGTTATTGTTATTCGATTCATTTGTTAATGAATATCTAATGTGAGACTGTTAAATTTTTATTTTAAGTAACTTTTAGGACTTTCTTACACACCATTTCTATTAATTTTTGTAGATTAGTGTACGATATTCTTAAGTCATAACTATTTCAATAAGAAAAACCATTATCTCTAATCATTTTATAATATTGCACCTGAAGTATTACCTAATACCTTATGGTTTAGTTATATATTTAGTTACCTGTATTCTTGATTTTATTTAATTTTATTATTTGTTTGTCAATTTCTAAGAAAGGAAATTATATACAAAAGATCTTATTTTCAAAAGTAGAAAAACAAACATAAAAAAAGCATCAAAACCATTTTTCTATCTTGGTTTTTTTTTTCTTTCTTTAGCTTTAGCTTTAGCTGCTAGGGATAAGCTCAAAGCTTTATTACTATTATATTTTCGTTAAAATAAATTTTTTCTCTTTATTTTTCGTTTCTTTTGTTGTTTTGAATTTTCGTTTTTTTTTTTGTATGTTAAGTATAAAGCTTTGTTTGAATAAATACACGATTTTGTGGAGAGTCTTCTGTGTGTGCTTTTTTCATATTTTTATTTTTTTTGTACTTTAAAGGAGATTTGTTATGTTTGTTTATATATTATATTATTCTATTTGTCTTATAATATAAAATAAAAATTAAATGGAATAAATTCACCTTAGGCTGATTTTTGCTGTTTAATTATTCCGGCACAATAGTTGTTGTGTTTTTCTACGTGGAAATATCTTTTTTAGCAATCCAAAAATTTTTTTTTTTAATTTTTACAATTTGTGACATGACTGTAAAATTATTATGAATTACATAAGCAAGCATCAACGTCTTTAAAAATAAAATATTCCTCTGCTTCTTATCGTTATCGTCTATGTAATTATAATATTTATTTTTAATTAAATTATTTGATTAAAATTGTTTTCATTATTTATTTTCTATTATTTAATTCTTATCTATTTCACTTCTGCTTACTACTCGTATTAAGTCAATATTTTTTATAAGCATATTTTTTATATTTACAAAAGTCTATGCTTTTATATGCTTTTAAATTCATATTTGAGTTTTCGGTTTTTATTATTAAAAAAATAAAAATTTGTTTTTATGACTGATATGCGGTTGCAGATATGGATAGCTCTTAAAAAATGTATTAAACATTTTTTTAATGCTTTTTCCAATGATAAATTGAAAAAAAATGAAAAACTTTCCAGTGTTATGTAAATTCATATTAGAATCTGCATAACACTACAATTTTACTTTAGCATTATTAAAAAACAATTTTAATAAAATATATTCACCCAACTATGATAAAATTAAAGGGAAATTTTTTCTACAAAAATAGTAAAGAAATAATCTTTATTTAAATATTAACAATTTTAATTAAGCTTATGTACTTTCTACCACGATGTTTGCAGTTCTGTATTATACATAATTATAATTTATGACAGCGATAATATTTCAATCGGTACAAGTAGTAAAGAGAATATACTTGGGCACCTCTTTTTTTATAATTAATTTTTCGTTTTACTTTTCTCAAAAATTATGAATCATATTGTAGACGGATTTCTCTCATTTAAATAATTATAATTATAATGGTGATTGATACTTAAAATATATATTAATATTATTTACTTGGAAAGCTTCTTCTTTTTAAATAATTATAATAATTTTGCGTAATTACATAAAGAATGAGGGTGAATTAATAACAAGAAAAGCACAACCATTTAAACGTTAAATTCGCAGGTGTTCTGTAATTTATTTATTTGTCTTTTTTTATTATTACTACAGTATACTATCCGCGATTATTCTCTCTTTGAATATTATTTAGGCTGTACGTGAAATTTTTATTTTCAGTTTTTTTTTTTTTTTTTGCTGCACAGTCAAAATTTAAAACGAAAATTAAATATTAAAAAAATTGTCAAAAAAATATTACATATTGCCATTGGCAGTTAAATTATTATTTTCTATATACAATAAAAGTTTTTTTTTCTCTTTATTTTTTGATATCTGTCTGTCGTCGTATTGTTAATTTTAATGCTATACAACCATATACTTGACTATATTACACTACGATAAACTCACAAAAATGTTTTGTTCTGCCATTAATTCATATAAAGTTTCGTGTGTACTATATAGGGGGTTATTTTGTAGCGTTTTCCTTTCTTTCTTTCTTTTTTTATGTTATTCTCATTTATTTTTGTTGCTGCTTTCCCTACTTGCTTTTCATTCTCGTCTTTTAATAATAATGATAAGCATATATCATTAAATATGCTATTTGCACATATTTAACTCACTTACAAAAAGCAACATAAAACAACAGACATGTTAGGCAAACATAATTCTATTTTAATTAGCATAAATTTTAATTTTTGTTCTCTTTGCTTTGCCTTTCGGTGTCGTCTTGTGTTTTTTATCGTGTATATATTTAGGTTGATTTTTTTTTTCGTTTTAATAAATCGATTTGATTTAGTGAGTTTGTGTTTTGATTTTATCGTTCTTTTTAAAAAAAATTTTTACTTGAAAACAATAAGCTTTATATTTTTGTATAAAAGGTAAAATAAAAAACAGAAAAAAAAATCTTTATCATCATCCTTCCTTCAGTTTTATGATTTTTAAATATTATTCTGTTTTTATATTTCATTATCATCATATTGCGTGTCATGTCACAAACAATAATGCTTTTTCCTATTCTCTTTTGGTAGTTTTGTTTATTTATTTGTTTGTTATCAACATTCATATTGTCATTATTTTTGTTGTAGTTGTTGTCATATTGTTGTGATATACAGTATCGGGATTCACTGGCGTGATATTTTATGTTATTAGATAGGTTAAGTTATATTTAGTTCGATCAATTGGTAATAAAATAAAAAATATTCAATTATAAAATGTAAAGCAGTGAAAGCTCATTGGACTAATCGTGAAATTTTGAATTCGATTTAGTGATTTGATTGAAAAATGACTTTTACTATTTTAAAATATTCCATATTAGAGAGATTTTACTGTATCATAAATAATTTTATGAATCAATTTTCGTTTATTTAGCGTAATACGATAAAATACAATTTTAATGAATATTTTTTTGTTATATTTCCACGAATTATTCTTTTATTGTATTTGCCACGATTTTTCTCTAAAAGCTCTTTTTTTATTTCAATTTCAATAAGCACACTAATAACTCTCATTTGAATAATTAAAAAATAATCATTTTTCATAAAATTATTTTTTTAAACTGTATGCTTTAAGTATTCATTTTGATTGAATATTTTATTTGTCATGTATAAGGATTCGAATTACAAAAGAGAAGCATTTTTGTAAGTTTTCGTCATATTAATTATAATGAAATAAAATCGATTATCACGTAATAATAATAGTAAACAAAAGCTTTTAAAGCATAATTATTCTATTAAAATAAATGAAGAGTATAATGAGGGGTTTTTACCTCTTCAATTTTTTTTGTAATCATCATGTAATAAAGTAATCTATCGTTAAATTACACATATGATGATGAATTGGTGAAAAACCAAAGTTGTTTGTACATTTTAATAAACGCAGGGATATGTGAATATTCTTTAATGTTTATAGAATAAGAAAAAAAAGAAGCTTTTATAATAATATTAATAATAATAATTCATTCATAATTGAGCTTCTTCTGTTTTATTTTATAAATTATTACAAGTCATTTAATTATCTATCTATCTATAGTCGTGTAAATGTAAGCGTGCCACACCTTGCCGCTTTCGAAACACTATTAATTAATAATTTATAAATATTTTTTGCTCACTTATCTACTATCTTACATATATAAACAACAAGTACAAATATGAATAAATAAATAAATATAAAGGCATATGGTAAAAATAATAATTATAATAAAAAATTTGCCAACAATAATAATAATGATGATGTAGGAGTTTATTATATTTCTCTTTCAGACACACATGCATGCATATATAATTCGTAAACAATAATAATTTTTATTATTTTGGATGAAAGGAAAATAAAATAAATAACATGAAACAGAAAAATGTTAGTGTGTGAAATATTAGGCGAATAAAATAATAGTGGTTTGTAATTAGCTTTTTTTTATTATTTAATTCTCCAAAAGATAATAATAATCATTTTTATATCAAAATAAAAAAATAATACACAGTAAAAGCTCTATATATTACTGAATATATAATGTATATTTTTGATTCTTTAAATAACGAAGACTATGTATGGTAGATACTACATATACATACCGTGCGTGTTTAATTGTTTTTATTTTTCTATCAAAAGAACTGCAATCAATAATTTTTTTTGTTGTTTTTTTTATTAAATAATAATTTTTGATTCGCTTCTGGTTTGTGACTTTATTTTATGTTTTTATTTTATGTACATTAGCACAATACATTACATTGTTGCTGTTGTTGTTTTTACCTGGTTTGTATTATTTTTATCATCATCATGGAATATAAACTGTGTTTGTATCTCATTCGTTATGTATGTAATTTATTAATATGTGGTTATTTAACAAAGGAATAACATTTTTATAATAATTTATTATTATTATTATTATTATTATTATAGGGTGTATAATATATAAATATAATGTTGCATAAGTGTTTTGTAGATTTAGCAAAACAGCAGCAGCAGCATCATACATTGATTTTTCTTTTCCTTTTTTTCCTTTATTTGCTTAAATTATTATCAATTTAATATCTAATATGAAAATACGTGCAGATATGTATAGAAATAGATAAATAAATAGATAACATGTGTTTAATATATATATATATATATAGAGAATATTGTATTATCCAGTTGGGTGCACATGAAACATTGTTATATGTAAAATGACATATAAAACAAATTTGAAATAACTAAGAAAATAAAATATTATTCAATACTTACTTCTACTGTTGCTACAACTGCTACTACTACTGCTACTACTAATACTATTACTCTTAAATGTGACACAATAATATTATTCCAAACATTTATATTTGCTATAAAAAATAAGTTTTGAAAAACTATTTTTGATGAAATATAAATAAAAGTGATTTAAATTTATATTTGTTTGTCATTGACGTGTATTGTGACAGGTATGCTTAATATTATTTCAACTCTTAAATTCAATATAAATTTTAACTTGTGAACTTTTATTTGGATGAAGTAGTTTTTTTCAGATCGAAATCAATTTATTGTGATTTTTTATTTTTTTTTATTGAAGAAATAAATTGTTTTACCGATATGGTTCTTTGAAGATTCATGAATCCTTTGTATGTCAATCTACTCAGGGAAATGTATTTGCAGGAAAATTAGTCGATAATTGATTTTCTTGAGCTCTTTTTTCTAATATTATCTTTTCATATGTGGATTAAATTGTATTCCATAAGTTATGGTTAAGAAACCTTTGTTGCTTCAGTTTACTGCTTTACAGACAATATTACAATAGTAAATGGTCAATTTGTGGTCAAGGGATTTGCTTCAGTTATCTTAGTTTTCTTAAAGAAAATTAAGATCAATACTTAGTCTCCTAAAATAAAAAACATAAACTTGCATCAGAAATAATATAAAAGTTCAATTTAGAATTACTTTTTTGTGACTTTATTAAGAGATAACTCCTTTTAATAGATTCTTATAATTTTTAGTGTCCCTTATATATATATTTTACTACCCTTTTATATATTTTACAACTTGTTGTGTATATTGATAGTTTTTTTACAGTATATTTTGTGATATATAAATGCATAGGTTTTATGGTTTTTTAAGAATAAAAGAAAAACTGGAGAAATATACATAAAATTCAATTTTATGTTGAGACTTTTAATAGTTTTAAAACACAATTTAAAATAATCCGTGCTTAACACACAATATACATATAATATGCCAATAAAAAGATGAGTATCAAATTAAATTAGAGATTTATGTTTGAAAATAAAAAAGAAAGTCTAATTGTATTATTTACGAGTGCTTTTTAGATGCATAAATCAATAAATTTTTTTTTTTTTTTGCATTAATACACATTTTATATTTTTATTATTGTCTATAAGCAAAAAATTGTTTTTTAAAGATACTATTTCTATTTACGTGTAATTTTTACATAATTTTAATAAAAATCTTATCACATTGAGGAAAAACCTAATCGATAATCAATTATTTTAGGAAAAATATAAATTATTTAGTTAAAACACGATGACACACAATGTATGTTAAAATAACCATTTAGCTATTATTAATTGACAAATTTTTCGTTTTTTATTTATCGAATTAAATTATGGTTTTGTAAAATTCTCCGCCTCCTAACACACAGGAAATTATTCAGAATCATTTGAATCATCAATTTTACCGATTAACAAAGAAAATATATTTTTTAAAGGTAGAGAATGATGTTGGTTTTCTTCCTTTTTTATAGATCATAATGGTAAAATGAAAATACAATTTAGTAACACAGATAAATCGTGTACGTCATTGAATTTTGTAGATGAAATCCAACCAAAAATAATAGTAAAAGAATATATAATGCCGCAGTCCATTTAATTTTCCGCTTTGATCAATTTTCTTTTATCACTTATATAATATATATATATATATATATATATATATATATATCAGTGTGTTCATGTCGTTTATGCTTTCTATATCAAAAACAAAAAGAAAGAAAATTCACAATCTTTTTGGTTAAAGTGAATTTGTCAATATGATGAAAAATAAAAAAGTTGAAGCAGAAGAAGAGCTTTTTCTATATTTTTTTTACTTCTTTATACTTGTTTAACTTAACTGACAAACACCATCACCAACCGCACATATCAATCTTTTATTTATTTTGTGTTATTATTCGGTAATGCGGTAAAATTTATTTCTCATATATATTGCAAAGGATTTTTCTTCATCTTTTTTTTAATTTCCTTTATCTCATCTTGCGTAATGTGTGCTGCTATGCGCTCACAGTTTTTTTTTTTTGGTTAAATAATTTTTATGGTTTTCATCAATAAATAACAAAAAAAAAACAATTTTTATCGACTTGATTATTTTTATGCTCATTTATTATTTTTTCATTAAGTTTTAAAATAAAAAAAGAAAAAAATATTACCACATGAGTCTTATTTTTTGATATGTTGTTGTCTTAAAGCTTTTTCTATAGAAAGTAAAGAAAAAAACGACCATTTGTTGTATTTTCATATAAATATGTGAATCTTTACCAATGCTAAACCAAAAATGTATAAAAATGTTGGCTATACACAATAACCTAACCACCTACTTATATGGAAAATTTATTTATTTTATTTACATAAATTAAGCAGCGTTTTATAAATAAATTAAAAAAATTGTTTTTAAATCATTTGTTGTTCACTTCAAGCAGATCACAAAGCTCTGCCACAAAAAGGGAAAATAACTTCCTTTTTTTGTATAAATGCTTAAATGAAGATTAAAATTCATAAGCTTCTTAATGGATTTATATATTTTTATTATAAGTTAAGTTAACTTAAGTAATCTTTCAATTTAAGTTTATAAGAGAAAAATAAATGGGTTTTGATTTGATGGTTGTTTAAACTATTAAAATTATTAATTCGCCTAAAATTACACTAAGAATTATAATAATATTTGCTAATGATACACTGTGTTAAATATTTTTTTTTACTTACGAAAATGTCATCAAAATTTACCAAAAAGATAAATAAATATGAATTTTTTTTTTATTACTACCACCATTACTAGTAAATAAAAATAAAAATCAAACGTTAATGTGTTAAAGATATGTTTTTTAAAGGTCTATACGAATAATAATTGCTAATAAACTTTATGTGAATTTTAAGTAAATAATAATAAAAAATGTTTATTATAAGCTTCAATGGATTTGGGAATAATTAACATAAAAAATATATTATTGTTACTTTTTTACTACAATATTTTAAGTAATTTATAGAATTTTATTCCTTAAAATTATTGCTTGTTTCACCGGAGTCCTCTAAATAAAACTTTGTTGTGTTTCCTTGTGCTAACAGAGATAATTTTTTTTATAATTAAAACTTTCTCCCTGTCATAAACAGTTTAAATAATTTTTATTTTATTTCTTTAGTCATTAAAAGCATAATTTTTTTTATTAAATAAAAAAAAACTAATTGTTCCTGATGACTTAAAACAATATGCTTGTATATAACAAATCGATACAAACGGTTTTGTGATTAAGTGATTAAAATGTATTTTTAATTAATAATATTTATTTTTAATTTCGTTTTTGTTATCGTAAAGTAGATAATTTTTCACATACATACATACATGTAAAATACATACAAAAATGATAAAAAAAAAATTATTTTTATTTGTTATTTGCATACAAAATAATTTTTTTTTACTTTTATTATTCGTATTGTTTCGTATTTTGCATATTATAGTAATTGTGTATAGTAACTGTGATGTGTGATTTGATTGTAGGTCGTTGGTTAAAACTTCGTGAAAATATATAAAACAAAAAAATAAAATTAAAATTAAACACAATAAACGTCATTTAGTAAATAAAATCATTGAGATTATTCTAATTTTATATAAATTATTAAAAGTGGTTGTGTTTGTGGTGTGTGTATGCTATTAGTATTTTTGCTAGGTAGTAGTTGTCTTGTCTGGCTTAATAAAACAAAAATAAAAAAAATATATAAACGCTATTAAGTCTGTTGTTACTGTCTTTACTGTATCGCTTCATTACTGTCTCATGTGTAACTTTTAATAAGACAATTTTAATTTTTTTTATTTTTATTTTTATTAATATATTCAGTGCAAATATAAGCACATAAAAAAAATAATAGAAAAGAAAACTAAGTGTTGTGTCGTTAATATTAGACTTTCTGGGAGCTTTAGTTTTAATTGCTAGCGAAAAAAAAAGATTTTTATTTATATTTTTTTTAATAGCGGGTGTTACATACTGTAGCGTACAGTGTTGTTTTTTTCTCCTCCGTCTGGATTATTATTATTTTTTTACTTTTGTTTTTGTTTAAAGCGTAATATTAAAATGATAATAAAGAAAAATTAATTAAATTAAATTTTAATTTTTTTAATTTAAAATAAATGTGATAAAGAATATTAAAGTGGAAAAATATGTGGAAAAATGTAATTTTGTTTTGTTTTGTCATAATAATAAAGTGATAGAAAAACTAATCTTTGTTTGTACTTTGCACTTTAATTATTTTTTAGTTTATTTTAAATATTGAATTAATCGTTATAGTTTGGAAACATCAAAGTTTTATGTGCTAATGTTTAGTGCTTTTTTCCGTTTTTTTTTTTCGCAAGAAATAAAGAAGCTACTTACCCTGTGCACTTTTTTTGTTTTTTTGCATCATGTTTTGTTACTAACTATTGTACAATGTGTGTATGTCATTTCATAGCATAATTAGTATAAAAATGAATAAAAATAATCATTTTATTAGAAAAGCTAAAATTAATTCGCCTAAGATTTATTACTTTTCAAGTTTAATAATTCCTTCAAGAAATTTAATTTAACTCAACTAATGACAAAAACTGTCCTTGAAATTTATTTTAATATTAAAAATAGCGAGGTTTTGTATTTTTTTGTTTTGGCGGCTATAGTGATTTATATATATATTTTTTTTAATTTATTTCTCAATTTAATTGTATTGCTGCAACGTCGTAATGTTTATTTGTCGCATTAATATTTGCTTTCCCTCATCATTTGTTAAGTAGAGTGGTGACTCTACTATGACAGTTAATTATGCATGTCAATGTACAATAAAAATTTAAATATGAGAAAAACTCTGATTTTTACCATACGATAAACCAGATTTGTCACTAAAACATTAAAAACAAAAAAATCTTCTCTTGTTTTGTGTGTAAAAGAAGAAAATAAAGAAAAAAAATCAAAGAAACCAGATGACAGATGTAAATGTTTAATTTTATTTTTTAATATTGTTTTAATTTTAATTTAAGTTGTGTTAACTTTTCATGATCATCATCATCAAAATGATATTATTTGATTTATTAAAATTATTTTCGTCCCAAAAGACAAAAAGAAAAACATTTATTATAATTATTATCATCTTAAGATAATTAATTTTAATAATAAAATAAAAATGGATAACAAAGGGGTATATTTATAAATTAATTTCCTCATTTGTTATCATTTATGGTTGAATTTAGGTATTGGGCGCCTCCATCGATTTGTCACAAGTCAATTGAGTTAAACAAAAAAAAATTAAAATTAACGCAATGATAACATTAATTTATAACTTTAATGAACATAAAAAAAACATTTTTTATTTTTTTTTGCGTGTATTTTATGTATGATTTTTATGTATTGCTGATCGAATGTGGGTGGTTTTCATACATTTTAATGGATAATTTTTTGTTTATTCTTTTTGGTTTCATTTTAAGATGACTTTTAGATAGAATTTTTTTTTTTAATGTTTCTTCGAGTGTACCACGGATAAAGTTTGGTATAAGCTTTTTGAGACATGTGTTAAACAGAAAAGCCAAAAAAATATTAAATAAATAATAATGAAAATAATTTTTCTTTTTTTTTTTTTTTTTGATGTCATAAAGAGAAAAAACCATAAAAAAAAGTTAAACCATTAAAGCTTTGTGTATAAATAAAGTTAAAAAACATGCACTGGTATCTCGCTGTGTGGATCTTGTTAATGTTTTTTAAAAGCTTTATTTTTTTCGAGGACTTCTCGACAAAAAAAATAAAAAACTAAACAATAAAATAAAATCGCGGAAAAATATTTTAATTTTTGAACTTTTCAATGCAAGGAACACATGTTTTTGTCTGTGTTTTTAAAGACAACTCTTGTAACACACTGTTGAATTATTTATTTTATGTAATATTATTATTATTATTATGTCTTTCAAATAAATTGTATTTATATTTACTTAAGACGGTAAAAAAGAATAAATTAAATAAATTAACTTTCAAAAAAGAGATAATTATTTTATTTTTCTTTTTGCGAAATTAATATTAAAATATTCATGTATAATAGAAATTATAAGGATAATAATTAATATAAGGAGTAATAATAAAACTTATGTTTTACAAGGTGCTTAAATTCTCATCGATTTGTGTTTTATGTTTTAATGTTTTTTATTGTGTACACATTTATAGACATTATGCTTATAATTATTTATGAATTTTTTTTTAAAATAAATAATTAATTAAAAATGTATAGCTTATCCCTTACTTGTCTGTTGTGTCATAAATATTAGTCTTAAGGTGCTTTTGTGTTAACAGTGTTAGCTTGCTTTATATAAATTGCAATAAACATAATTATGTAATTTTAGATGATCTTATTTAAGATAAATCATTCGTCTTCTACATTATGCATATTAAATTACATTTAAAAAGGAGAAAAGAAAAAATAATTACAGCCAATCATCTGATAAATTTAGATTAATTATTATTATTAATAAATAATAATCTTACAAATGATTAAGTAACAAAGTGATAAATACATAGTATTTGTGTGTTATTAAATTACAATAAATAAATAAATAAATTAATTAATTAACAATGGTTGTTATTGCGACAACAGCACGTCTTTGTTTACCATGCCGTAGTGATAGTTTACAAAGTACAAAAAGTTTTATTTATACAAAAACAAAATTATTATCAAAAAACTCAACATATGAACGTATAAACCTTGCAGATAAGGATTTATTATTATATGATAATAAAAATAAACAAAAACTTTTAACATTTTCACCAATTGTTTATGTAACTGAAATACCAAAAATAATGACAGTTAAACGATGTAAAGCGATACGATATAGAAATCGATCATTGGTTCCATATCGGTACAGGTAAACAATAAATAAATACAAAAAAATTGTTTTCTAATTATTAATTAATAAAGTTTTGGATAATTTAAAAATTTATTTAATTAAATTATGATTGGTTTGATTTTTGGTAAAGGTTTTCCCTTCTTTCTTGTTATTACAAAATTTAAATTTATGCTTTTGGGATATTACACATATTGAGACAAGACAAGACAAGACATTTTTAATAATAATAATAAAAAAATACAAATCCTATCTTTTGGGCTAAAGATATGTTTGCGTCATTGTTTTTTAATGGATTTTAATAAATTTCCATATATATATTAATATTAATAGCAGCAACAGTAGTAACAGAATAAGGTGGATAAGACATTGGTAACAGCAGTATCATAAATATACATTTTCTTCTTAAGTCATGACATTGTTTGTGCAGATAAAATAAAAGTAAAAATTAATTATTTTTTATCTAAATCTTATTTTCTAAAGGATTTTCAAAATTTTCATATTATTTTGTGTCTATTAATAGCAGTAAGAAAAAGTTATTTTTAGTTTTAATTAAGTTTTTTTTTGTGCTTTTATTATTATTATTATTACTATTATTAATAATAATAAAAAAAAACTATTTTAATTTAGAAAAGTCTCTCACATAACCGGTAAAGTAGACTAACAACAAAATTTACGAGTATAGAGATTAAAAAAACTAAAAATAAACTTCACCAAAGTATGATTATTATTTTTCTTTATTTCTTGTATTTAAAAACTATATAACATATTATAACAATACGTTTTTATTGTATATGTGTCAAGGGTTGTTTTTTCTTCTTAGTGTTTAATGTAAATATTATTCGTATATGGGGTGTTTATCTTCGTTTCTTCATTTAACCCCACCAAATAGTGACTATTCATATTTTTTTTTTACTGAGTAGGTGACAGTTTTAAGGTTCAAAAGTATCATTCTCGTTCTCCCAAAAGGGTATTTTAATTTTATTTTCTATTTTTTTACCTTTTCTTTTTTTTTAAGTTTTTTCTTTATCTCTTATCGTTCACATCTAGAATAATTTATGTTGATGGTGAAACAAATCGTTTGCTTATCTCATGTCTATGTCTTTAGTGTAATGCGTATATGGCATCGTTTATTTATTTTTTTTTGTACAATTTTAATAATATTTGAAAATGATATGCGTTTTATTTAAATCAGATCCGGCATTAGGACTACACAATCGATTTTAATAATCATCGAAAATTAAAAAAAATGATGGTTGTTTGCTTGCTTATTGAATTCTTTTAACACTAAATTTTCTCTATACTCTAGAGACGAGACTTACTCAATTTTACGCCTTTATTTCTTTTATTTTTTTTTTATATTTTTCGTTTAATTTATTTGTGGAATAAAAATATTAAATAATGATTTAATGCCATGGGGTTGCTATAATTTTTATTCTTAAAATATAAAAAACTTTATATATATTTTTTTGATAATTAAAATAATTTGCATTTAATATTGCAATTAATATTGCATCTCTCCTGCTTAATTCCACATTTTAATTATACAATTTTAATTTTGTTTGTTTTATACAAATGACTTGCATATACAAGCGTGAGGCGTCGTCTATTATAATAATAATTTTAATGTATATCTCTCCACATTTCTGCATTTATTTAAATTTTCTATAAAAATAAATAACAAAATAATTGTTGTTAGATTTTTCAATTTGCAATTAATTAATTACATTAAAAAATGTTTCTTGTTTACATTTTACTTCTTTAATTAAAAAGAAAAAAGAAAAGGTGAAAGCAGATAAAGGAAAATAACGATTAAAAAAATAAAAAAGAATAAATTTGATGTGACATTATTGTATGTGTGTTGTGCTAGTCATCTTGTCCTCTTGTTGTGCTTTTTATTTTATATATTTTATTTTACGTGTTTTTGTGTTCTCTTATTTGAAAAAAAAAGTTATTTAAGCATTCGTTTATTTTTATTACCAAATGGTTTATATACAAGAAATGTACAGAAAATAAAATAATAAAAAAAAATAAATAAATAAGACGCTGCTATAAGACGAAATGTTGTTAAATAAAAAATAAAAATAAATAAAGAAATAAAAATAAACCCAGTGTAGGTCATGGTAAATACTTATTATTTTCTATTTTGTATCAAATGCCAATAAAGTATATGTAAATACCAATGCAAAGTACAGTCATTTTCCAATGTTATGGTAATTTTTGTATTCAAATTGCTGCACTCTTGGATAACTGAGGATAAGTTTATGTTGATAAATAAATAATGAAAAAATATATCTTTAAAATATATTCAACAACGATCATTTTTCAAATTATAATAATACCAATGATTGTCATCTTTAAGGATAGCAGACAATTGGTTTAGTGTACTGAGCACTAGGTACGGTATTGTTGAGTTTGATGAGAGTTGTCGTCGCGGTCATTTAATAAATAAAATCCAGTAACTGTAATAAACACAGAAAAGCTATAGGAGCTGCTTTAATGTCACAGACAGACACATATAAAATAGTCTAAACACTCACAATCTTTTAAAAGTAACGACAAATGACTTTTGAACCGTCACCCATCATCAAATAACTCCCATTTACCCCATATTTCAATAGATAAATAGATGGATGTTATACAGCTGGTACTTGAATGTTATTTTGAGATGAGCAGATGATTATATATCATGAAAAACGGTAAAATAAGTCTTATAGATGTCACATAACTGAAATTCATCTTAATCATCTTCTTATTTTACTCTGACAAAGAGATTTTTGTATAATTTTATTCACTATTCCTGCTGTATATACTATTTATGAGCAGCTTTTTTTTATTGTTTGTTGTCAAAGATATTCAACAAATTTTTGTTTGAAACAATACGGTTTGCTGCTGTATGCACTAAACATTAACAAAAGTAGCAAAAAGCATTATGCTTAATTCGAACTTTAAGGTTTCTACTTGTTTCTTTACGACCAAATTTAAAATGATTAAAAGTTTTTTTTTTTTTTTTTTTTTTTGTATAGATAGTTAAGAAATAAATTTAACTTGGTTATGTCATTGCATAAGTTTAAGGATCAGTAGATTCTTATAATTATTTTCAGAAGTGGAAGTTTTTTTTTATTATTATTTTTCTGTAACCTAAATAATTGATTTTCCTCATTATTTTTCCGTTTTTTTCTTATTTATTTATATATCGTTTAATTTTATTTTATATTTTTACACATGTATATGCTACACATCTTTTTGTATCACAAAATCATTAAATGTAATGACATGTTTGACCCAGTAATATAATTTTGTTCTGTGCAAAAAAAAAAAAAAAGAAAATAAAATAAACGAAAAAAATAATGAATAAATAAATGAGAATTGTGTTATTAATAATAATAATAATAATAATAATATTATGTTTATAATAATAATTTTTATTAAATATTTGTTAAGTTTTTTTCTTTTCTTTTTTCCTGTTCTTGATGCTACTGATGACCTAAATAAATTATTTATATTTATTTTTACACTCTAACTCCTTTAGTAAAAGGTTTTTTGTTTTACATAAAATGTAATACGCTTGTAAATTGTATTTATATTTCACTTTTCTACTAGATGTTTGTTGTGTAGATTGAATTATTATAATAATAATAAAATAATAATAAAAGAATAATAATAACAACGTGTAATTAAGTGCACAATTATATGTGTTTAAGAAATTGTTGCCATTAATGTGAGAAAATATTTATTAAAGTAACTTTAATTCTGTGTTTTATTTTTAAACTATGCTACAAGGTTGCAAGTGTTTTTCGCAGGTGAAATATTAAAGTAAAAGTGTAATTATCTTCTTAAATCGGATCAAAGCCGGTGCAATTTATAAAAATTAAAGCCTTGACTTATCTAATTTTGTTTTGACTATTTTTTGAATAAGATTTTTGTTATATTTAAACTATGGTTATGGTAAAACCTCATCAAAAATAAATTTTACTAAAAACTTTAAATATTAAACATAGATTAAAATGGTTAGAATTCCATGTTATTTATAAGTCATTTGACAATAAATTTTCTGTACTAACCAAAATAAAATTGCACGTGTAATATTTATTAATTTTTAGGGGTTAAACAAGAAAATTTAAATAATGTTTAATGTCAATGTGTAACTATTTGAAATATTTTATTTAACAAGAATTCGTTGCAGTAATGTTTGTTTTGTATTGTAAAATATTATCTCTTAAATTTTAATCACAAGTAAAATATAAAAAAGGAAATTCTTTTGCCAATTTTATGAATAAATAATTAAAAAAAATCCAAATCCATGATATTGTTTTCTCATGTTGCATAAATAAATAGTAAGTGGAGGTGCCTTGCTATTAGTGAAATTATGCCTCGTGTAGTTTTTCCCCTTTAATCAAATAATATTATTATTAAAACATAGATTTTCCATTAGAACAATGGTTAATAAAGAACGGATGTTTAGATATGAAATTATTTGAAAATCAAAATTCGAATTTTTCCACGAATGTAGTAATAAAATGCGTAACACAGAGGTAACAGGTAGATTATGTTGTGTACTTAAATCGCAATATTGAAATTTATTAAAAAATAAAAATAATGGAATAAAAAAAAAGTAGAAAGTAGAAAGTTATTCAGACATTGTTTTGGTTTTAGTTATTTTCCTCTTATTTGACACCTTGTATGCCTTTTTATATGATGGTGTTAAATTGTTGGTTCGTAGCAGGCTATAGAATCTTTTGTTATTTCACTTCGACGCTATTGTTATTCCTATTTTGTTATATTAAAAATCGCTCGAAGGTACACATGGATATATATATATATATATATATATATTTTATTTTTTTATTATATAAACTTTTCATTTCCCGATATGTTATTTCACCTTGTTCATTTCCTGAACGAATTGTTTGTTTGTTTATATTTGTTTGTCCTCACTGCTTGCTATTGCCTCAAACTAATTTTCTTTTCAGCTATATTTTCTACTTTTTTATTGTGTTTTATAGATTTGTTGTTTGTTTTTCAAACAACCACCCAAGTTCACCTTTCGTTATTGTGTTGTGTTTTCTGAGCTTTTCTTTATTATTGAAAGTGATATCATTGAATACCAGCAAACGTAGAAAAAAGTGAATAATATAAATGAGAAAACAAAAAACACAAACCAGAAGAAATCTATTTTATATTATATTAGTCCATAGTGACACGAGAAAGCCTGCTCCTGTTGGTGCTTTAACATTCAACTCATATTACTTACTTATACTTGCTTTGAATGAAAATAAGTTTAATTTAATTTTAAGAGAATCGCAATCAATATCATTACGTTTTCAATTTTATTTTTTATTCATTTGATTCTTTATCAAAGTTATTTGTACGACAAAACAAAGGGGTGGCGAAGGCAAAAGCAAAGGTTGTTCTGCAAATGGATGATTATTTTAAAAATAAATAAAAAATGTTTGCACCGAAAATATTTATTTTCAATTTTAGTCTCAAGTATTATGTTTTCATTTGTGTTTACATTTCACAAAAGAAGAAAACAGAAAATAAAAACTTTTCCTTGGGTTGTTGTTTCTATTGAATTCGAGTGTTTGCTTCTATTATTAGAAAATTAAAATGTGAAATTTGTAAATGTAAGTTCCTTTTGAATATTATTAAAAAAGTTTTTTTTTTGTAGAAAAACGGTAGCAGGGGAATCTGGACCAGGTGGACGATCAATACGATGTACACCAGATTGGAGTGAACATGCTGTTGCCGGTGATCATTTATGGGTACCAACATCAGTATCTGGTGATTGCTGTTACGTTGGTGATAATGATTGCAACGTAAGTTCAATAATTTTAATTAAAGAAAACCTTTTTTTCTCTTTTTTTTATTTAAAAAATAATAAAATATAATTTTAAAAAATTCAACACCCACCTTGTGGATCCTTTTATGTTCCTTATGCTGGTTTTTTTTATTTATTAAATGAATACAAGTAAAAGGGAAGAAAGAAAAAATTGATTTAAGAAAAAAAAAAAAGGTTAAATTGTTGAACTTTTGATTTATTCACCAAAAAAAATTTCTAAAAGAAAATAAGCTTAAGAAATTTTCCAATAATAAACATAAAATCAGTGAAACAATTTTCTTTCATTTTTTTTATTGGAGAAACGTTAAAACTGCTCCTTCCTCATTATTTTTTCTTTTGTACAAAAAAAAAAAATTTAATACATATCCTTAAAAGAAATAAAAAAATAAAATATCTTACCACCCGGTGATTAAAATTAAAAGAAAAAGAAAAAAATTATTTTTCTTCATAAAATCATAAAAAACGACACGCGCCATGTAATAATTCTCTGCATACGTAACAAAGTTATATTAAATTAAATTAAATGTGTAAACATACAGTGTTGGCCAAAACTAAGGGAACTGAAAAAGCGAGTGCACAATTGTTTGTGTAAATAATAGAAATGCTTAGAAAATAAAAATTTTTTTTATTCATATTATTAGGTAAATTCTTAAGCTACAATAATAATAAAAAAATAATAATTTCTTACGAAAGTTAAAAAAATTATTGCAATTTTACCGTCACCACATCCATTATCGACTGGACAAAACTAAGGGAACTGAATTGCAATGCTCAGTTTTATTATCAATATCAATTATCAATATCAATATTTGGTTGAATATCATATATTTTTTTAAACTGCCACACATCTCCGAGGTATTGATGCCACTAGATTTTGAATTATAGTATTTGGAATACTTTTCCAAGCCACTTTAACTTGATTAAAAAGGTCGTCCTGAGTATTACAGTTTTCCCTTATTATTTTCCGATCCCATAAATTTTCTATGGGATTGAAATACGGGGACTGAGCTGGCCACTTAATAACGTCAATACAGTTTGTTTCCAACCACGTCTTCACTACATTTGACGTGTGTTCCGAATCATTGTCCTGTTGGAAAACCCACCTCAGAGACATTTCCTCTTCAGCATGTGGCAGCATATGGGATTCTAAAATATCCTTTTACACAAATCGATCCATGATATCCTCTACTCAACAAATGGTACCAATACCATGCTCAGAAGAACTCCCCCAAACAATTGTATTTCGTTTTCCGTATTTCATAGTTCCTTTTGTATACAAAAAATGGAGCCCTTGATTCAAAGTTGTCCTGACGCGGTGGAATTCATCCGATCCTTTGATATTAAATTTGGAATCGTCGGAAAATAGTACTGATTTCCACTTTTCAATACTCCAATCAATGTAATTCATCGCAAATTTAATTCTGGCTTTCCTATTCTCCACTGATATAAATGGTTTTTTTACAATTTGAAATGAAGACAGCCCACCATCGACACCTCTTCGACGAATTGACCTGCATTTTCAAATTGTTTTTAAACTCACTTGAGGATATGAACAGATTTATTTTTATTGTCCGAATTATCATAATGTCATCATGGCTACTTGTGTTTCGTGGTCTGCCACCTCGATGCACAGTCTGAACCGAAATATTGGCTTTATAAAAGTTAATTATGTGGCATATCACCGATTTTGCCATTGAATATTTAATGCACAATAATTTTTGACTAATTCTACTTTTATAATCAATTAGTATTTTTCCTTTAAGTTCGATCGAATATTTGTTTCTAGCCATTTTACAAGAAAATGGTATTAAAATAACCAGAACTCATCTGCAGATAATTAACGCACAGCATCCTTGACTTTTGTCGATTAATTTGTTAAAAGACATGGTTACTGTGCTTAGTAACGATATATTCTGAAATTTGGTCAAAAATCTGATAATAAAACTGAACATTGCAATTCAGTTCCCTTAGTTTTGTCCAGTCGATAATGGATGTGGTGACGGTAAAATTGCAATAATTTTTTTAACTTTCGTAAGAAATTATTATTTTTTTATTATTATTGTAGCTTAAGAATTTACCTAATAATATGAATAAAAAAAAATGTATTTTCTAAGCATTTCTATTATTTACACAAACAATTGTGCACTCGCTTTTTCAGTTCCCTTAGTTATGGCCAACACTGTATATGCGTAGGAGGGCCATTTTATATTATTTTTTATTAATAAATCAATTTTTATTTTGCTTTTTATTTTAAAAAAAAATATGCATAAATTGTTTTTGTATACAAAAAAAAAATGTGACAGAAAAACGCTAAAGAAGAAATTTCCATATTTATTGTTATTTAAATCGATTAATCAAATAGCACACAAAATTAACTTTTTATTATTTACATAAAATATGTATGTATATCTGGATACGTTTAACTATATTAAAATTATTAATTTTATATATTTAATGTAAACCACACAATGTAACAATGTTTACAAATATTAAAAAAAAGAAAAACTTTTTGCAATGTTAAAAAGTTTTATTGTGGCTTTGCTTTTAGTTTTTGTTGTTTTTCAATTATTTACCACATCTTGTTTTAAGTCAATTAGTTAATTACAGTGATGTGAAACGTATATAAAATTGTATTTTCATATGAGCCATAAAATCAAATCAAGCAGAAACTCAAGAATTTTAATGGTTTTCATCTCTGTTTGATTATTCAGAAAATCAATTTATGATCAAGAATATAATAAATATTTCTATAAAGTAACATATTTTGCCAAAACATATTAAATTATTATTAATCAAAGTGCTTTAATACTAATATTAATATTTATTTACCTTTTATCCACCAAAAATATTTTCTGATTTGTTAATGATTAATCGATAACTTGTAATAAAACAAATAACAATAATATTACTTATAATAATACGTATAATTTGTAATTATTATTATTATTATTCATTTACTATAATTTCTATTTATTGATTGTATATTTTATGATAATGTAAATTTTATTATTATTGCATAGACTTTAATCTATCTAATATGAAAATTATAGATTATTAACTATATTGTCTAATATATATACAAATAAACGATTTACCACGACTACTAATATTCTTAACTTTTATTTAATATTTTCATATGTTATAAATAACAATAATTTTGGATTTTTTATATATTATTTGCGGTTTATTATAGAAGCATGGTTCACGTATGAAATGTTCAGCCTGTAAAATAATTGCCCATTCAAATTGTATATCGGTGTTAATGGATAAAGCTCAACTGGCATGCAAACCAACGTTTCGTGATGTTGGCGTACGTCAATATAGAGAACAAACAACAACACACCACCATTGGGTACATCGTCGTACAGAAAAGGGAAAATGCAAACAATGCGGAAAGGTGAGTGAATTTTTTATTATTTTTACGATTGAATTAAGATACATTTTTTTGCATTTGCTTAAAAGCAAAATAGAAAATTATTTTTAAATTGATTTTTGATGTCTTTATCTCGTAATTTGTTTAAGGTTTTTTTGCGCTTTTTCGTTTAATTACTAAAATTAAGAATTCAGAATGGGTTACATGTGAACGTTCTTTAATTTATTAAATTAGATAAAATAAAATTACCTAAAGTGGAAAACATTAAAATTAATATCATTTATAAATGACAACTTTTGGATTAGATTTGATTAAAATCAACCAGTAAAGTGGTTTTAAGCGAAATACAACGATAGAATAGTTGAGTTTAGTGGGTTTAGTTGAGTTAATTTAATTATTCTAGTTTAAATAATTAATTTTATAGTAAACTAGCCAAAGTTAGTTGCTATTAAAAAGTCATTTCACTTGAAAATTGTACTACTAGTGATTTCATTGGGTTGCTAGATAGTTACAATTGTTTTTACAAAATAATTTAGAATTAAAATTTTGTCTTAAAAATGATCAAGATAATGAAAAATGAAAAAAATTTATAGATATAGTTATAAAGCTTAATTTCGTTAATTAACACGTGATTTTAATTTAAATTTATTATTTATATAGATATAAACAATAACAATAAAAATTCAATAGTTATTATTGTCATATTCAATTTTACACTTTATTTATTTTAAATATATTATTTATCAATAAATTTTGATTAATTTTATAAATGTTTATTGTTTTTCCACATCGTGTTTTTTATCGTATAACATACAGATTTTTTTTACTGCTGTAGCTGCGTTTGCAGTCAATAATAAAACGCATATATAAAATCATAATATACCCATATGTTATA
The DNA here is from genome assembly GCA_961205885.1 of Ptychoptera albimana. Classification (NCBI taxonomy): domain Eukaryota; kingdom Metazoa; phylum Arthropoda; class Insecta; order Diptera; family Ptychopteridae; genus Ptychoptera; species Ptychoptera albimana. The sequence continues at coordinate 313,790 of OY540805.1, read as the reverse complement.
TACTATATAGATATATAAACAAATATTTAAATGGTTTTTCTTTTTTTTCCCTAATTTTATTATTCATAAACAAAAAATATGTTTTATTTATTATTAAACGATTAAAAATAAAGAAATAAAGTTATGTTTTGTTTGTTTGTTGTTTACCTTTTTTTATTACCTTATTTATGTAAATATTTATTTATTTTGTTTATGTATTTCGTATTATTTATATACATATGATGATTTTTTTGTTATTATTGATTAGTATTTGTGTTATTAATATTATTATAATTATTGTAATTGTTGTAGCTAGATACTATATTAATCAAATTATAAAAAAAAATTAAACATATGGTCAAACAAAGTAAAATTATAATAATTATAATAAATGTTTTATTTCAAATAATATTAACTAATTAAATTTTAATAATTAAACAAAGCTTTTTTCTAATCAACAATTGTTAAAATAATAACCGTAAAAAACGAAGCTTTTTAAATAATTAAATTAAAATAAACAACGAATTATTTTTAGTTTTATTTTATTTTTGGTTAGTTGACATAACCCTCTTCATTAACTTATACATTTGACGTCACAGGATCATTTAGTATTGTATCCTTGATATTAAAATATACTTTTCCCCATACTTTCTCACGTAATTGTATTATTTGTTGTATTTCTTATCAAAAAGTAATGAATAATTAGTAATTTGTATAGGTTTTTTTTAAAAGCACTATGTTTATGCTAACATTTAGTGAGCTTTAGGGTTTAGATAATATATCTATAGTTTTATTGATTATTCAAAACGTTCTTTAATATTATTGTTTGGTATTATTAACAAAAGCTGATGGATGATAAATAAAATAATAAAAATAAACGTAAGCTTTTATATAAAAAGATATATTTAAAGCATTCATATCGTCCTAGAGTAGAATGATAATAAAACAAATATAAAAAAATAAATAATAATAAAGCTTATTTTATTTTTTATGAATTTTAAATTATCTCTCTCTTATTTTGTGGTAATTCTAATTTTTTTTATTATTATTTATGTGACAAACATACAAACTTGCTATTAAAAAGTTTTTTTTTTTTATTAATGATTATTTGTGGAGTAATTGCGTTTAAAAGATTTTGTCCATGCTGTCTCTTTTTAACCTTGCGATACGATTTTTATTACTTATTATTGCTTATTGATTAAGCATATTTATGAATTTATCAGTGACTGTTAAGCTATCAGCAATGATACCACTAACAAAATTATTATTGTAATTTTTCAGCACATATTTAAATAGATATGACGCGAAACAGGATACTGCTGTTGCCAGAAGTTTTATTATTACTATCATTATTCTTATTTTCTTTCTTTCTTTCTACACTAAACTAATATTTAAACAAAACTTATACTTATGTTTACTATTTTCTCACTATATAGTAATAATTCTTTTTTAAACCGTTTCTTGTAGTCTCTTATTTTTTATTCTAGTAACTCTTGAATAAAATTTACTTTTTACTTGTTTGGGACAATAACAACTTGGTAGCATTGCAACAACAGCAAATTATAATGTGATAATATTGTTTTATTTTTATTATTATTATTTTCCTTTCATAAAATTATATGTTATCACATAACAATGATAATAATAATAATAATATTATTACTTGATAAAGATAAAATAAAAGGGCCAAAGTATTATAGCTTATGTGTCATATCTGAATATATTTTTTTTTGATTGTCTAAACTTTTATAAGAAATAAAAAATAATAATTTGTCCATGAAAGCAATAATAAAAACTTCTAGTCCAAGAAGAATCGTTTTGATTTTGGTAAAATAAAAATAATCTCTTCAACAATTTAGCAAAGCCAGTGAACGATGTAATTATAAAAAAAAAGAAAAGAAAATTAATTAAAATACGACAAGAATAATAAATGTTAAATTATAAATTTGTTGCACGAAATAAATTAAAAATATTCTCATATCCAATTAAAGAGATTTTATTATTATTTTCTTGCATTTAATTAAGCAAAAAAAAAATATTTATCATTATTATTATTATTATTTACGTCAGAAACGTTTTTTGTTTTATTTGTGTATCGTCTTGGATTGCACCAGGCGTCTACACTGTCCTTAGTATTTATTTTTTGTGTGATATACACCTGATACTTTAACAATTTTAAAACGATTTAAATTATTAATATTTAATAACTTTTAATCACTGTATATTTAAAGAGTTACTTAATATATATAAATATAAATAATAATAATTTGAGAAAGGGGAACACGTGAATTAACAATATTTAGAAGGAGCTAAACTCCTGCTATTTGTATAAAATTATTTATTTCGAATTTATTTCTTCTTAAATCATGAATAAAGATTAACTTTATAGGAAAAATAATGATAACGAAAAATGAAAATAATATTTATTTGTTTAAACATGATAAATATAAAGATTTATCTTGTTTTTATCCTCTTCGTTTTTATTCTTGTTATTTCTTTTATTTAATTTTTTTTTGTAAATTTGGATAATAGAGAAATCAGAAGAATGTTTTTCATTTGAAATTTATTTTCTGAATGAATACTCTTTAAAAAAAAAATCAAAAATAATAATAATAATATCAAATTCTGATAAATTTTCACTTCATTTAAACTTTAGCGAAATAAGTCAATAAAAAATTTATATATTCCTACGTAACTACGTATTTTTTTACTTTTGCGTAAGAACTGCGTTTTATATATTTTATTTATTTTTTTTTTTCTTCTACTTTATTTTAAAACGAAAAATATGTGATAAACACGAATTTTTGAACTGAACAACTCTGTATATTAACATTTATATCGAATATGTTTTTATTATCGTAGAACAGAGTTATTTCTCAGACGGTAAGCCACAAAATCGGATTTTTATTAATTCAATCAACGTCAATATCTACTTTATATTAAATCGTGGTTAACTCTTAAAACCTTTTTTAAAACTGCAGATGATGGCGCATTCGATGAAAGGTAAATCGCAGTTATACCATAGTTTCAGTTTGCAAAAATATGCTTTTGTAGTTCCTCTTTTGTTTCAATAATTTTTAATTGTTTACCGAATAATAAAATAAAAATACAAACATCGAACTTTTTTTTTTTTTGCATTATTTATTAGATCGTTCAATATATATGGTGGAATAACCATTCAACCAGCTACCCCTATATTTTTTATTTGTTTCTTATTATTAAAAATAATGAAATTTCAATTGGGGACGCGATAATAAAGCAAATATCATAAAAAAAAGAAACAATTCTATAGCTACCCCCATGTGTTGTATGCATAATATTTTCGCATGTTTGATTTTTCGTTTCTGTGTTTCTTGTTGCCCCAAAAAATTATTATTATTGTTTACACTTGAATTACTAAACAAAAAAAAAAGAAAAAAGAAAAAAACGAAAAAGAATTGTAAAATAATTTTATATTTTCAATTATATTTGATTATTGGGTATGTGTTTATTCGTTGTTACATATATATTTATATTTTTATGCTCCTATTGCATCACCAGCCAGATATGTATATGGAAATTTGATTATTTTGTTTAACCATTTTATTTTATTTTATTCTTTTTCTTTTTTTTACAACAAAATTTTTATTGGTTGTAAATTTTCAATTTTTTTTTCATGTTGAAAAATTATTCAAATATTTATTGCGAAAAAAAACAAAAAATTTATTTTTCAACAGAAGTATGTTGTAAAAAAGTGTAATTTTGTTTCGATAAATATTTGTCCAATCAAAAGAGTAAAGAATATAAATTGTATAAGCTTTTTACATTTTTTTTTTACTTTTTTTCCGGTAAGAATAACATGAGCGTGTAAAATTTGGGCAAAAGCTTCGTGTTTATAGAATTTTACTTTTCTTGGAAATTTGAATGCTGTGTACTGCCATCATTGATTGTCAATTGTTGACTATTTTTTAACCCTTTGTTATATTATTACCAGTAATAAACCATTTTTTATAAATTAGATTTGCAATTTGGTATAACTACTGCAGATACAAACAATTTTTAATGAAAGTTTTCTTATAAATAAAAAAAAACAATTTCATTATAATTTAATATATTATTATTCCTTTATATTAATTTTAAGCATACCGAGAAACATTTTATGAAGGTAAAATAAACAAAAAATCAACAGTTAAAACCATTAAAAATGCAAAATAAAAAAAAATTGGAATATTGAAAAAAAAGAAAAATAATTTTCATTAAATATTTGTTAATTCTTTTGTATTTATTTTAAATCAAGAACTTTTCCTATTATTCAACTTTTTTAATTAATTCTATTTATTTTATTTATTCATTAATTAATTTTAAAGTAAATTTTAATAAATAGAATATATGTCATTAGCGTATCTGTTTTAATAAAAAATATAAATTATTGATACAAAATTATTAGTAGATTTAATGAAATTCAATTGGAAAGTTATAGGATACGCTAATGATATTAATTTATTATTACTATTGTTATATTCATTCTTCTTATTATTGTTATTTATTTCTTAGTCATTAATTATTTTTTCTTACTTATTTATTTCCTTTATAATCAATGATTTATAGGAATTAAAAAAAAAAATAATAAACTTCTGTAAAAAAATTAATTGAGTGCAACGAAAAACAAACATTAAATAGGGTTTTCAGCTTCTCTGGCTTTATATGGTTTACTGTTATCACGGTTTTCAATTACAACACATAAATTGAGGATATTACAGTGCTTGAATGCAGGAAAAGCATTAAACATAAAACGTTAAACTCTAACCAAAATTTCTTCAAAATTTACATTTTTTGTAATAAAAAAAAAGAATTTTTCATAAAAAGCACTCATTTAATTTAATAAAATTATAACTCGCATGAACGTTAACAAAATTTATTTCTTAACTTATAATTAAATTAACTTTTATTCTGAATTTTATTGTTAAGAAAGTTTTTGATGAAACGAAGGCATAAGATAGCAGCATCAAATTAATTCAAATAATCTGCTTTTCTCTCTTTCATTTAATTTTTCTTTATTTTATTTTTCTCTGTAATCTTGGTTCGTAATGATAAAGTTTTTTAATCATAAAATTGGATAAATAATTGGACATTAATATATAAATTAATTTAAAAACAAAAAAATTAAATTATTTACTTTGCTAGCCTTAATTAATAAAAATTTTCTTTTATTCTTAATTATTACTACTTATTACCCATCATCTCTCTTCACCAGCATAAATAAAATTTTTATTTATGTTAAAAGTTTGTTTTATTTTTCTTTAATTATTTATAAAGAAATTTCAAATCCACATATGCATGTTTTGTGTTTTTATTTATTGTTAGTTAATTAATTAATGTATTTTTGTTTTTTTTTTTATTTCTTAGTCTCTACAAGCCAAATTATCATTTAGTTCAAAAGAGATAGTTGCTTTATCATGTGCCTGGTGCAAGTCATCGTATCATAACAAGGAGGCCTGTTTTAATCCGCAACGCATTGGCGAACAATGTTCTTTGGGTAAGTTTTAGGCCAAAATTTTTTTAAAAAAAATTTAAGAGAAGGAAAAACATTTTTTATGAATTGAATATTTAATTTTCAAGCTTTCTTTTATTATTTTTACCTATTATCTCTGCGTGTGCGTGTTTGACAGTATTCTTTTTAATTTACAAAAATAGTTATTTCATTATTTATCTCAATTCAAAGGAATTTAATTTACCTCTCTGTGTGTATTTATGGTTAAAACCGAAAAAAAATGTTTCTTTCTTTCATTTGAAATCGAAAAACAAAAGCCATAAAAAGAGTTAAAAAAAACCTTTATTACATTATAAAAATGTGTAAAAATAAAATGTATTTAATTAATTAATTAAAAATAAATGAATAAAAATGCAAAAGTAATAAAAAAAATTAAATAAAAACAGAAAAAGATAAAGGAAATTATCCTGAGGAATACTTTGTTATTCTTTGTTTGATGAATGGCGTCTACTTAATTATTAGTCAACATTTACTTTAATAATATATAAATCCTTGGTTAAATATCCTTGGAATATGCCATAATACCCCAAAAATGAAAAAAAGCAAAAATTTTGAGAAAAAAAACAAAAAAAAATAAAGATAAACATTCAGTGATCTATCCATCATCGTTATTAACGAAACAAACAAGTAAAAATCAAGTAAATAAAAAACTTTTTGTCATGAAAAACAACACAAAAAATAAACAAACTAATAATTAAGTGTTTAATTTTATTATATAGAATTAAGCTATAAACATGTTATATGTAGGGGTAACATCTAAACACAACACCCCCAACATAAAAGCTAATAAAAACTAAAATCAACTTATCTTGACGAAAAATCAAAAAAAAGAAAATAAATTTAATTAAAAGAAAAGTTAAGAAAGTTTTTCGACTTTCGACTTTATCGTTGTCATAATTATATTTTCACCAGCTAAGTGTTTGGTTTTTATTTTTATTTACCTTATCATGTTAAATTGGTGTCGTCGTCATACAAACACTTTGTTTTTTATTTATTCTTTTAATCAAATTTAATTTAATTTTCTTCTTAACCATAATAACACTTATAAAGTTTTTGTAATATATATTACCTAGTTACTATTAAAATTCAAAATTACATTTATGGTTACACATAGTTTAAGGATATCCATTTGTTATATATACACACACACACAAACACAAAGCAGATAGTCTAATATGTAAAATTAAAAAACATAAATAGTGACTGGTTTTCTGCCTTGGTGCGTAAATTTTGGCATAAAACGATTTATAATGAAATAAAATAAAGAAAATAACAAATGACAAACAGAAATAGATTTAATGACGTAAAGGCAAAGTTAAATCGTTGTCGTTGTCGTCGTGGTTTTTCAAAAATGAAATGGTGAATTACAAAAACAATATATTTGCCTACATATTATTCTATATTATTATAAAATGTTAAATAATTTTTTTTTTACCTAATCTAATCTATATAAAATATTTATAATTTTAGGACCTCATGCTAGTATAATAGTGCCACCATCGTGGATTGTAAAATTACCACGTAAAGGTAGTTTTAAATCGTCATTAAGGAAGTCACCGAAAAAAAAGCCGGCCGGCAAGAAAAAATCAAAAGACAAAGAACAAAAAACATTTGTTATAAAGCCAATACCAACGGCTAATGTGACACCTGTTCTTGTTTTTATAAATCCAAGAAGTGGTGGTAATCAGGTAATTATTAATGCATTATAATTTTAGCTGGGTTCTTTCACATCTTCTAAATATGTCCTTTGTTTTTGTATTATTTCCAGGGAGCTAAATTATTACAAAAGTTTCAATGGTTGTTGAATCCACGTCAAGTTTTTGATTTGACACAGGGTGGACCTAAAATGGGGTGAGTAATGCACAGAATTATAATAAATTCTGCAGAACATATTTTTATATTATTTGAATTGAAATTAAATGAATCATTGATGATGAAGCAAAAAAAAACACCAAAGATAAAGAGGAAATAAATTTCATTGTTTTGTACCAAGAAAAAAAATAAAGAGAAATAAAGCGGAGGACAAGTTGTTTTAGATGTTTATCATTTATATGAATAATAAAACAATTGTCCAAAAGTGTGTAATATAACCTATATTTACTGAATTTCCCTTTTTTTCGTTATTATACGGTCTGTGAAATATCTAAGGTGTCTTCTTGTCTTGAAGACTTTCCTTTTATTTATTTTTTTTTTTTTTCTCTATTTTTTTGAACAAAAATATTTTATTTATAAGAAATTTTTTCATTTTATTTATTTATTTTATATTTTCTTCATTCTTTTTTTTGTGTATGTTTAGCCTGGAATTATTTCGAAAAGTACCCCAGTTGCGTGTCTTAGCATGTGGTGGTGATGGTACCGTTGGTTGGGTATTGTCCGTTCTCGACCAAATTGGTATAACACCAGCACCGCCCGTTGGTGTACTTCCTCTTGGGACAGGAAATGATCTCGCTAGAGCACTTGGTTGGGGTGGTGTAAGTATATTAATGTTTTTATTTATTTATTATGTTTATATATTAATAAATACACATTTTTTACTCTATGTTGTTTTGTACATACAAAATATGTATTCGTTTAGATTTTTAACTGACATTTTTTGTAATTTTTGGTTGATGAAAATAAATAATCGTTTAAAACTTGCGGATAAATAATTTTTTTTTTTTTTATAAAAAAACAATAGGGTTATACAGATGAACCGGTTAGTAAAATATTAGCAAACATTGGTGATTCAGATACAGTATTGTTAGATAGATGGAATTTAAATGTTGAACCAAATACATCTGTTACCGGTCAACAGGAAGATGGAAAAGATCAATTGCCTTTAAATGTTGTCAATAACTATTATTCATTGGGTGTTGACGCTCATATTGCCTTAGAGTTTCATGAAGCCAGAGGTATGCACGACTTTTATTTAAATATTTTATTAAAAACAAATACGAAATTGTTTCATTTTCTGCAATAACCTTTTTTTATTTTTATCTTTATTATTTTATTTGCTTGGACAACAAAAAATAAAAAAAAAAACAAAAAATGTAATAAAACAATAATAGAGGCACATCCGGAACGTTTCAATTCACGTTTACGTAATAAAATGTTTTATGGACAAGCCGGTGGTAAAGATCTTTTACGTAGAAAATGGAAAGGTTTAGCTGAATTTGTCACATTAGAATGTGATGGCAAAGATTTAACACCAAAACTAAAAGAACATAAAGTTCATGCTATTGTGTTTCTTAACATTCCAAGGTAAAAGAAAAAAATTCCTTTTTTATTATTTTTTTTTTTCCCTTTTTTCTTTTTTTTTTAATAAGAAATAAATCTTCTAAACATTTTCCTGTTCTCTTTCATTATTTTTACCTTTAATAACATAAAATATGTTTTATTATAAATATGAAAATAGTAAGAAAAAGAATTAATTTGATTTATTTCCAGCTATGGGGGTGGTACACATCCATGGAATAAATCTGGTGGACAATTTGAACCAGCTACGGACGATGGTTTAATTGAAGTTGTGGGTTTAACTACTTATCAATTGGTAAATATATTTTTTTTTGTTTTATTAATAAACGTAGATTTACAGTTCATAAAATTCTACCGGATTATTGTTTTTGTTGATTATAAAATGTATTATTTATTATTCTTTTGTGTTTTCTGTTTGAGAAAAGTTTATTAAATTCTTTCTCTTTTTTAATACATGTTTGCGTACGATAGAATAACATTTTTTAAATATTTTAGCCACTTTTGCAAGCTGGTGGTCATGGCACGTGCATAACACAATGCAAATCGGCTAAAATTGTAACTTCAAAAACCATACCAATGCAAGTAGATGGCGAAGCATGTAAATTAAAGCCATCTATTATTGAACTGAGTTTACTTAATAAGGCTGTGATGTTAGCAAAAAAGAAACCAGGACGTACTAACGTACAGTAAGTTAATTTCATTATCATTTTTGTTTAAATTGAATTTAGTTATTTTAACAAATTTTCATTATTTATTAGATTAACAGCAATGGAACCATTAAATATCAGTATACATAGAATAACAATGGTTGACTACGAACAACATCATTATGATAAAGATTTATTAAAACAATCAGCAACAAATTTGGGTAATATTGAAGTTAATCCAATTGCTGATTTAGAACAAGTTCGTTCAATAGTTAATAAGCATTGTGAGGAGGGAAATGAATTTCCTAAGCTAACACCAGAATGGTGTTTTGTTGATTGTAATTAATAATTTGATTATAAATAATTATTTTAGTTATTTAACATAATTTTTGTCTGTATGTTTTTAGCATGTACTGCTGAAAGATTCTTCCGTGTTGATCGCGCACAAGAACATTTACATTATATAACTGATATAGCGAATGAGATAATTTATGTATTAGATCAGGAATGTGCAACAATGCCACAAACGCCTGAAGATGAAACAGCATTAGCATCACCTAGTTCATTGCATCAACCGCATCATATATCAAGTTTATCTGAATCAAGGTAAATATTAATTGAGTTTACGACTGTGATAAAATCCTTAATTTATTATTTAATTAGTGACAAGGAATCACGTGAAGGAACACCATCGACACCAAATAAGAAGTTCTTTAGTCGTTCTATATCTGGACCAGGATCAGGTGGAAATTCTGATTCTTTATCACCAGGTGTTGAAATACCATCGAGAAAAAATTCACAAAGTTCACATGAGAGTTCACAACAGAGTAGTCCAAAAGAATTAAAAGAGCAAACAACAAATCCAATAGCTGATGATCCGAATAAATCGGATAACTTTGTTGTAACCAATGGGAAAACAATTGGTGATACTGTTGTGAATTTTAGAAGGTATAGAAAAATGGGAAATAATTCACTTTATTACACCTCATAAGCACTGTTTTTGTTAATTTTTTTTATCTAAATAATACAGTTTTTGCATGAATAATTAATCAATTAATTTTTTCTTCTTTTTTAACCATTCTCAACCCACTATGTTTTCTTCTATTTTTTGTTTTTTTTTTTTTTGTATCTTATTAATTAATACGCATGCAGCTTCCACGAGAGACTGTTTGGTCTTAACGAGGATGCTTTTGGATTCAGGTATACATGGTTTTTAGTAATTTCTTTTTTACTACTTAATTGCTAATGATTTTTTTGGTCTTTAAAACACTTTTATTAAAACTAAAAAAAAAATTAAAAAATTATTTACCCCTTATCAAAATTACTAATGACGTTTTTTTTTAATTTTCTTCTTTTTTATATATGTATTTATAATTATAAAAAAACATAACCAAACAAACTCAAACAAACAAAATGTTTAGTAATCTTCTCGAAAAGACAACCGATGTTATTATAAAAGCAGCGAAAACTGGTGATTTAATTCTGGTAAATAAACATTTTTATTATATTTTTTGCTTTAAACAGTGTCTTTGTTTTAAATTAATATTTAAATGTTTTTATATGCACGCTTTATTAATTATTAATTAATTAATTTTTTTCTACTTTTGTTTATAGTTAAAAGAACTTCATTCACAAGGTTATTCATTATTATCAATTGATGCAACGGGCCAAACGGCATTACATTATGGTTGTAAATATGGTCATAAGGAGATTGTACGTTATTTAATATCGTATGCACCAAATACCATAATTAATATTGCTGATAATGAAAAGTAAATAGAAAAACACATTTTTTCTAAATACATTTTATTGGAACTAATTTAATTTTTTTTAATCCATTAAATAATAGAGGACAAACTGCCTTACATAAAGCTGCTGCATATAAAAGACGCAGTATATGTTATATGTTAGTAGCTGGTGGTGCTAATCTAATTTTACAAGATATTGATGGACAAACACCAAAAATGTTAGCATTAAAAGCTGATGATCATGATTTGGCATCTTATTTAGAAAGTTAGTATAATTTTTTATTAATTAATTAATTATTAACAACCTCCGTTGGGTTGTTTTTAGTCGGTGTAACGTTTTTCGTGTATTGTTTTGTAATAATTACATGTGGTTAGTATACGTTTATGAATTTTTTATTTTATATCCCTTTATAATAAATACATTTTGGGTTTATTAGGACTTTTTCATATTTTTTCGTTTGTCTAAAATATCATAATCATAATATTGGATTATTTAATGAATTATTTATTATATAAAATTTACATAGATAGTATTATATATTATTCATAATATATACGAAAATATATATCATAAGGGATAAAATATTAATATAGTTTAGTGTTTAAATAAATTATTCATTTATAATAATAATAAAGTCTGATTAGGTAATCAAAAGTTCGTTAAGTTTATTTTTTTTATGTTTATTAGGACTGTATTGAATTAATTTTAACAAATCTAAGTAATCTTATAAATAAATTGGATTATTATAAATATATTTTGTTTGAAATGTATGGTATGGTGGTATTACAAACAATTTAACACTGTGAGAATAAGTTAAGTCGATTTTTAGTTGAAAACGGATTAATTAAATGAATAATTGGTTCATAAAATTCTTTAGCAATATTATATTATGCATTAATAAGTTTAATAAAGAGAAAATTGTGTAATTAGCCAGGTGTAATTAAAAAGCTCGAAAAACGTTGCATAAATTCCTTATTTTTATTAACCAAAAATTAATTCAAAATTTTTGATAAAACTGTTTTTCCAACTATTTGCAGGTCAAGAACAATTTCAATTATGTCAGGTAGATGCTGAAAGTGAAACTGTATAAAAAAAAATCTCGTACATAAGAAAATTTTTTTTTTTTCTTTTTTAATTATTTTTATGTTTTAAAGATATTTCTCACACAATTTTTTTATGTTTTCAAAACGATAATTTATGGTTATCGATACGATATTTCTTATTAATAATCAATTGTAAATCAAAAATTAAAAAAGAAAATTGTGGTGAAATTTAATTAATTAATTAATAATAAATAATAACATAAAAAATGAAATGAAAAGGAAAAAAAATCAATCAACAATTCTAATCTCGATTTATATATTTATTTTCAAATCATTTTAAATAATAATTAAATATAAATTAATTAATTGAAATAAATGAAAAAAAAGAAAATAAAACTTAAAATGTCTTTAATCAATTTAAAATATTTATCATGAATGAAATAAATTAGTATAGTTCCATTGTTAATTTAATTTATAAATAATTCTTTATTAATAAATTTTATTTAATTAATTAATTAATTAAAAAAAAAAAAAAAAAACTATAAATAATAATAAAAAAATGCAATTCTTAAGTAGATAGGTCCTTTCAAATTTTAATAATTTATTCAAATTTAAGCAAAAAACACTGTAGTTTAGTATGTTTGTAAATTTTAATTAAAAACTATTATAATTAATAATAATAATAATAAATAATAATTATTAGAATAAAAAATAAAATAAAACACATATCACACACCAAACACACCACTGTATTTACATTCCCTTATTATTATTATTATTATTATTATCAATTAATTTAAATTATTTAAATAAAAAATCTAATTAAAAATAACGCGTGATACTCTTTTAGAATATAATACAAAAAAAAAATTAATTAAAAATACGACAAAAGAGTTTCTTGTTTTACGTTTTTTTTATTTAATTTTTGTTTTTCTTTTTTTTTTGTATTACTTAATTAATTAAATGGCGAATTATGTAGTAAATTCTCTCGAATAATAATATTATTTTAAAAATGAAATAAAGCATATTTTGTAAAAAAAATTAAATTAAATTAAATTAAAAAAGAAAAAAAAACTGTGACCTTATGATAAAAAAATTGAATAAAATTAAATAAAAATTAAAATTAAAAAAATTGTTATTATGATTATAATTAATTTATTTATTTTTATTATTATATAAATTATTGATTATTAAATAAAATTAATTGATTAAAAAACAAAGAATAACATTTTTTTTGTTTGCTTTTCAAAGGTAAAAAAAATAAATAAATAAAAAAAATTAATTAACAAAATATATGAATTATATTTTTCTACGGCAAATGTTTTGTAAATATTTGTATAAAAAAATTATTAATTAATTAACACTAATTAACATTAATCTTTTAAATATCTTATTCATTCTATTTTTAATATTTTATTAATAAATTCATTTTGTGTTGTCATGTCAAATCCTTTTTGTTTTTGTTCACTTTTTCTTTCTTTTCGTAATTAATTAGTAAGTAAATTCAAATAAATTAAACTTTCTATTTTTCGTTAGTTACTAAGAAAACAAGTCAATTAATTAAATCTTTAATAATAATAATAATAAAAATAATAATAATAATAATAATAATGATAATAAAAAATTTAAATAATATTATTAATAATTAATTTAATTGTATATTAATTAATTAATAACTTAATTAAATGACTAATCATTAATTTAATTAATTTATAAATAAACTAACGAATAATAAAAATTTAATATATAAATAGCTAATAATTAAATTAAACTCAAAATAGACTTTATTAATTAAATTAATTCATGAAAACTAAATAATAATTCCAATTAATTTTTAATTTTTTTTTTTTTAAATAACTAACAACTTTGATACAATGTCTTTGTGCCCCTAGACCTTGTATTGAACATTGGTAGTAATTTAAAAAGAACCATAATTAATTAATAATTAATTAAATTTTTTTGGAAGAGAATTATAAATATTTTTCATTCCTTTTTGTTTTACTCTTGACAGCCGCAAGCATTTCTTGATTACATTTTTAATTAAACATTTTAAACAGCTTTCTTGTTTAACATTTGTTTCTGTTTGTCGTATATATTGAAAAACTTTAATTATTTTAATAATATTTTCCGAAGTTTTTTTTTTAATATAAAAAGCAAACAAAGCAAATTGAGCCTGTTTAACCAATTAAGCATTAACGAAATTAAAACAAAAACCAAATAAAAAACCTTTAATCAAAAATGTAATTGATGTTAGAGTTTATTAATTATTTATTTTTCTCTTAATTTTATTTAATTTTTTCTTTAAAAAATAAATTAATCAATCAACTAAATAAATTAATTAAAATTAAAAAAAAAAATAAAACTTTAGCATGAGACAATCCCGAAATAATAGTTATAAAAATAATTATAATAATAATTAATAATTAATCATTAAATAATCTGTGTTTTAAATTTAATTAATTAACAATAATTTCATAAAAAATTTAATTAAATAAAAAATTAAAAATTCCTGTAAATATAAGATGAAGCAAAATCGATAAGCAATTAAAATTCTCGTAAAAAAAATTTTATTCATTATTCTTGTTGTTACCTTTTATTTTGTTTTGTTTCAATTAATTAGAATAATAATAGAACTTAGTTAAAAATTAATTATTCAGAATTCCTTGTTGAACTTCGACAAATATTTAATTAAAAAAAAAAAAAAATCTATTTCGTGTAAATAAGAAACAAAAAATATATATATAAATTTATGAATATAAATATTTTAATGAAAAATATAGAGCAAAGGGAAAAAGGGTCCAATAAAATGTAGAAAATGTCCCTCATACAAAGATACAACTTAAAAATTAATATTTAATTAATAATTTTTATTGGGTTTTGTATTATTTTTTTTTTTTTTTGTTTTAATTAATTAATTTTAGTAGCTAGAAATGATTTTAGAATTTTAGTTTTGTGTTTTTTTTTTTTTTCTCTCTCATTTGAGAAGAATTTTTTAATAGAAATTATAAATTTGATGAATTTCTTTTAATTACATTTCCTTATTAATAAATTAATCAATCTACTACCTCCTATTTATGAAAAATAATAATAAAACCAAACAAAAAACCTAACTAACTAATTGATGATGATATAAAAATGATGAATTTATTTTAATAAACGTTTTTTTTTATTTTTTTGTTCTTTCAATTTAATTCATATATTTTTGTCAAAAAACACCAATTTCTACGGTTTCTAAACGCAAACAATCAGCAATAAAATTTAAATTAATTATTATTTCTCTTATAATAATTTTGATTTTAATTTTTATTTATAAAAATTAAATTTAAAACATAAAACGTATAATTGAAGTGGAAAAAAAATGCTCTCATATAATAATTAATATCATTAATTAAAATAAAAATTAAAACACTTAACTTTACGATCCTTAGATAGAATTAAAATAAATGAATTGATTAATTAATTAAAATAAATAATTAATAAATGAATGCAATGAAATATGAAATTAAAAATACAAAAAAAGAAGAAAAAAAAATATTTTAGTAATTTAAAAAAAAAGTATTTGAAACTAAAGTCTTATGATGACCCTAGCTGTTTGTAAAATTGTTCTTAAAAATAATTAAATTTAATAAAATGCCCAAAACAAAAAAAAATTACAAACAAACAATTTTGTAGATTTTAAATAAACCTTAAATAAATTAACTCATTATTTTGTACAAAAAAAATTTAATTTATAAAAGCTCACAAAAATTAATGACTTTAAAAAAATAATTTTCTCCAATCCTACATGAATTGTGTGTTTTCATTAAAATTAAATTTAAAAAAATGATTATAAATACATAGCTACGGTAACGTGTTACCATAAAACCATTTAATTAATCAAATTAATCAATTTATTCTTTAATTAACAAGCAATAAAATAAAATTAGAATAAAAAAATAAAAAGAAAAACTAATTGATAAGCCTAAAATATCTGAATCTGATATCTGATCGTTTCTTTTTATTCTTTAATTTAATTTATGTCTGTCATCCCCAATGTTTCAATAATTTAATTAACACATTTTTGGTTATTAGTAATTTATTAATTAAAAAAAAAAACAAATTTCATTAAAACTAATTAATAAATAAAATTAAAATTGTAAAAAATTTAAAAAATTATATTCTTATGGTGCACCTTATTAAAAAAAAAAAGCATAAATATTACTAAAAAAACAAAAAAAAAATTTAATTAATCTCTTTTTTAATTAATTAATTAATTAATTAATTTTTAAATTATTATTAAGAATAAAAAAAAAATGTTAATTATTTCTAATCTTTTATTAATATAAATATTGAGAAAACAAAAATGAATTAATTAATATATAAATTAATTAATTAATTAATTTTCTTTTATTTTATTTTATATTTTCATTTCTTAATTAATTTTCTGAATACTTATATTATATTTAGATGCAATAAGTAAAGAAAACATTTAAAACACTAGTAGTATTATAGACTATATAGTTATGTCCTTTTTTCTCATTTATAACACATTATTTGTGCAAACTAATTAATTTTATTTATATTTTTAATTAATTAATTAATAAACGATTATTATTATAATTTTTAATTCACTTTAAAACCACAACGCTTTGTTGTTATTATGAAATTAATAAAAAAAATTACTAATATGCGTTCATCAATCACTAACTTTTTTTTAAATTTAATTAAAAGATAATTTTATATTAATTAATCCTTTTAAAAAAGATAAAAATTCTTTTAAATACATCGAATAAACTTTAATTAATTTCATTCATTCGCCTTATTATTCCATATAGAGAAAAAAGGATCCAAAAAAAAAATATATATTTTTTTTCATTTCTTTGCAAAATAAATAAATAAATATTTAAACAAACAAAAAAAAAACTAATTGAATTAAAAAAAGATAATTTAATTTAAATAATAACTAAAAGTAAAATTAAAAAGTTATAAAAAAAAAAACATTTGTTAGGCGTATGGCCCTAGACCAATATGCACTGCAAGCACGAGGAATTTAAAATAAATTATTATTATTAATTATTTAACCATAAAAAAGCATAATAATTAATTAATTATCTTTCAATAAATAATATGTAATTATAAAAAAAAAAATTAATTAGTTAATTAATTTAATTTAAAAAAAAAATTAATTTAAAGAAAAATTATTAATACTACTAAACCTACTTACTCTCCAGTAGATGAAAAAAGTGTATAAAAAAATGATAAATAATAATTAAATAGTAATGATAATACTCTCTCCTATAACACTAACAAATAATTAAAAAATAATTAACAGGGTGATAGTAATTTAATTTAATTTACATTAAAATTTTATTTTCATTTTAATTTATTTTACGATATTACAGTAAATTCATTGATTTAAATTTTAAAGGGTGAGGGTTTTTAAGAAATATTACGATCAATGATAAATCGATTGCTTTTGATCGTGCCGGTGTAAACACAATTTCGTTATTAATATTTGCATCTGTTAATTATTGGAAAATATAATGAAAATTCAAAGAATCTAAACCGGATCATTTATTAATCATGTAATATAAATCATTGTTCACAGAAATGTATCAAAATCACTTAAAATAACGCCTTGACAATTTACAAGTGAATTTTACACTAATTAAAATTTCTGACATTTATGCTAATTAAGTAGTCTAATTAGTATTTCAAGTAGATATTTATTATTAAAAAAAATAAATACCGCTTAACGAATCTACTTAACAATAAAAATTGGAATTTTCTTTTAATTAATACGAATTTAATTGATTATTTCCATGGTAATGTAATAAGCAATCAATAAATCTATTAGCAAGTAGATTTCATTAACGAAAGGTTTCTTTTTTTGATTATTTAATTAAGTTAAATAAAAGCCACTCTGATAATTAACTATTTATTTAATTTAATTAATTTAACATTATTTTTTATTTTAATTAAGAAAACTATAAAAAAAAATAATTAAATAAACACACCACGCCTTTTTAATTAATAATATTATTAATCAAAAAAAAAACATTAATAATTAAAAATTATCTAATTAATTAATATAATTTTAAAAATAAACATTCCGATAATTTTTTTTTTTTTTATTTTAATTTAATTAAGAAATTTCAGTTAAATTTTATTCAAACTAATTTTAATTATAAATAAAATCTCAATTCAATGTGTAATAAAAATAAAATAAAAAATAATAAATAAAAAAAATTGCAATAATTAATTATTAATTAATATATATACACACACAAACACACCTACCTACATATATTACACAGATTTAGTTACTTTTTACCTATAGCAAGCAGTACACTAATTATATATAATTTTTTTAATTAATTAAAATTCAAATAAAATATTTATTAATTTATATTTTTATTATTATTCTCTTAATCATTAATAATTAATTAAACCAAATGAAAATAATAATTATAATAATTAATTAATTTATTAATTAACTAATAACAAAAGAAAAAAAAACAAAAAATGAAAACAATTATAAATATTAATAAAGAATAAAAAAAATACCGAGAACAATCTAAATAAATGAAGAATAATTAAAAAAAAAAAAAATTAATTTAATTAAATTGTAATCTAATACATTACAGTTACCTATTAGCACCTTTCATAAATAAATCTGTTCCTTTATATACCTTTTTCAGGCCCGAGATAAAATCCTTATAAAAAAAAATTAATGGATTGCAATAGTTTTAACCAATGAAGAATTATTATTAGCTAAGTTACGTTTTAAGAACTCTCTTAATTAAAATTTAAAAAAATTATTAATAATTTTCCATATAGAAATTAAATTCTTATTTTTAGATCAGAAATCAAAGAGAAATAATTTGTGTGGTGTCCTTGAGGCCAAATTAAACATATTTTAAAAAATAAAAATTATGAGAAGTAGCAACATTTTGATGTGATGTCTCCAGATCTTTTTTTTTTTTTGTTTTGTTTATTTATAATTTAATTTAACAAATTTGAAAAAATTATAAACAAAATCAAGAAGAGGACGACCGAGAAGTTTTGATTTTAAAAAATCAAAAACTGTATCTGTGTGTTACTTGACTGACGATACATGAAATTTACTTGCAATCAAGGATAATATGATATCTTTTTGTATCAATTTCAGATCTTCATTAGAGATCTTACGACGTTATTATATTAAATATTTGCAATTTTGAGTCCGTTTAAATTTAGTTTAACGACTATAAATGTTGAGGAAGGATGGACGAAAAATTTAAGAATTTTTATTTGTTTTGTATGAACTTTATTATGGAAAGTAGAAACTAAATTATCTGAAAAAATAATTCCTTTCATTCATTATATTAATTTTGATTGAAGAGAAATGTTAAATACTGTGAGTATGACCGGTTTACGAACATAAAGAAATTATATCAAAACTTTAGCTACATCATAAAGCAAAAATTAAACTTAAACCACTCAAGAGTCGAAAATTCACCTTAATCACCAAACAAAAAATAATTAACTAAAAGGTTTACGAACACTATACGGCCAGGCATAATCGCGTTGGCTTATTACTACTGTTATTATTCCACCACAATGTATGCTGTAATATTCAGAAGAATTAAAAAAAAAACATAAGAAATGCACTCAAGGCACAATACACATAGAAACATCTGAATGAGAGTCGTCGCTCTTTCAATGTTTCTAATTAAAAATAAACTTCAATAACAGCAGGAAAATACGAAGACAAGAAAAACTAGGAACGAGGAATAAGAAGCAAAAAACTAAAAACGAATTTTCCTTCACTCAAATATTTTTTTTATTTTTTTTTTTATATTAATCTATTTTTAACAATAATTTTCCCGAAATTCTCACATTTGCTTATCTCATATTTGTTTAAAAATGAAAAATTAACAAGTTTTACTCATTTTCCAAGAGAAAAGAACCAATTTTTTTAAATTAAATAGTTTGGTGCTGCTGCTACTGTTTGATGTTCATTTGTTGTGTGTTAGTCGTGCTCGGTTGTTTTTTTTATTATTCTTTATAATCAATTAATTAATTAAAATCACGAAGAAAAAAATGTATTTTTCGTTATAAAGTGCCTGTCGTATTTATTTTGCGTGAAATAAAAAACGAAAAATTTCATTTATTTCGTTTTATCGTGAGTAGAAAATGAAATGCAATTGAAAAGGTGTAATTGTTCCGTGGCTGGTGTGTTCCTTGGCGTTGTGCTTGTGTTGATTCTGCAAATAATTTTATTAAGTGGTTGTGATGGATTTAAGTTACGTGATAAAAAGACGTCATCGGTGAGTGGAGAAATCGGACAAAATGATAATCAAAATTACGATGATGATGATGATGAAATTATGTCGCCGCAAATGACGACAGCACAGTCGTTGTTCGCATCGTCACTTTTAAAAAAGAACGCACTTCGGGATTTGCTAATTAAAAAAAAAAATCTGAACGCTCGTTTGAATAGTAATAACGATGATGATAGCGAAGAGATAATTGAATATAGTGACAATGATGATGATGTTGATGATGAGGAAGAAAGCTTAGTGGATATTGATGAGGATGAAGAAAATGAGGACGACGACGAGGAAAATGATACCGATGATAATGATGAAGAAATAAACGACGAGGATTCTGTTGAAAATGATGAAGAAAACAAAGATGATGAGGATGAAGATGATGATAAGGATGATGTTGATGAGGATAATGAGGAAAACGATTCTGATGAAGCTGATGATGCTGATGAAGCAGATGATGACGTTAATGATGAAATAAAACTAAAAAAGGAAGAAAATAAAATTGACTATGACGACGATGACGATGACGATGAAGAGGATGAAGAAGATGACCAATTGAAAGATAAATCTAAAGATAGTAAAGATAGCAAACCAATTATACAGCAAAAAATTCCTGAAATAACAATCAAAAACGATGAAACAGATAAAAAACCGACAAAAATCATTAACAAAAATATCCTCGATGATATTAAAAAGATGTATGTGGAGAAGGAGGTAAAGAAAACAATTGAAAAACCCTATGTTTTTGAAAAGGTAAATTATCCAACAATTGACACAACAGCAACTCCGATTAAAAAGTTATCGGGTAAGATCAAACCGGTGACTAAAGTTAATTCATTTGACGATGATGAGAATGAGGAAAAAGAGGAAATTAATATAAATGTAGATGAAGAAGAAGAGGAAGAGGAAAGTACGACAATTTTCGATTTCTTTGGATTATTTAATCAGCTTAAAAGCGAAGCTGATGTCAAAGCAAAAGGTACAAAAGTTGTGGAAATGGAACAGCACGGATTATTTGATTGGTGGAAAAAACTTAAATCTCAGGAAAAAGATGCTGAGGCGATTATAAGTGAAGTGAAAGATAAAGATAATGACGATGTGCCAGCAATAACGAACTTGATGTCTTCTTTCAATCAAAAACTTACAAATTTATTTTCATTTGACGATGGGTCGAACGATAATGACTCTGATGCCGATGATAAAATTAATAAAAAACCCAAAGAAATATTAATTAAAGGGAAGAAACAGCAGCAACAACCTGTCAAAGATTATGCGGAGAAAAGTGTGGCAGAGAATAATTTAAATAATGCTGGCGGTGGTGAAAGTAGTGATAAGAAAAAAGGAAAAAAGGAAAGCCGAACAGCAACAGATGAATTTGAGGAACGTTTATTGAACTTACCCTCATTTGTACCGAATTACACAAAAGTGAATAATATCGATTGTAAGCGACAGGGGCAAATATTTCAACGTCAATTACGTGGTCAAAAAATTTGGGCACTTGAGAGTAATTACTTATTAATTAATTAATTTTACGTTTACTTAATTATATTAATTTTTTATTTTTTATCAATCAAAAGTGATGGACGCAAGTGCAAAAATACCTTCCGGTTTAATGCGTGGTAATATTAATCAATTGGGAGATTTTGATTTATGTGTGGACATTGCAAAACGGATTAAAGTAACCGAAGCGGAATCGATACGTATGAGAGGTAAATATTGTCTAGCGCATGTTGATGTTGTATCTACCGATGATGATCTAAAGTTGCCTGTGCATTTAATGCAAGGGAAAAGTTTTCTACGCAGCACACGGAATGATGTATGTTTTTAAACTTCTTGTTTCTCCTGAATTCAAACACCAAAAATAAAGAAAATAATTTATTTTAGCCCAGCCATTTTTTTCCACGATTCACAACATTAAATTGGGGTATCTGTTTACCATCAGCATGTACACATTCAGACGCTGAACGAATACTACGGGATTCGGTTAAATCATACAATGCAACCGGTTTAAAAATCCACATCGATATTGATCCGGATAATTGTTATGTGAAGCAAAGCACCGACTGGCAAAAGTTATTTAATGAAAATTGGCAAATATGCGCTACGCTGTAGGTTTATTGAGATTCTTCAGTGATTCCAGATATCCGTTCATTAATTATGTTTGTTTCTAGATTTTATTTCGCATTTATTATAATATTGACAGTGATGGCATCATTAAATGATTATTGGAGTGCTTGGCAGATGGCTAAACAAGCAAAATTAGAAAATTCAAATTCTAAACAAGTTAAGGAAGTTAATTCCGATGGTAGTTATTTTTTGGGTTTTTCTATTACATGACAGAAATATAACAATTCGTTATTTTTTATTACA
Organism: Ptychoptera albimana; assembly: GCA_961205885.1. NCBI lineage: Eukaryota > Metazoa > Arthropoda > Insecta > Diptera > Ptychopteridae > Ptychoptera > Ptychoptera albimana. Next base: position 290,944 of record OY540805.1, on the reverse strand, counting down.
GAATCAATGGGATTATTGAACCAAATCTTAATGTCATTTTCCATTAAGCGTACCGGATTAGATTTGTTTAATAAAAGAAAACAGGATAATGATTCGGAGAACGTTTATATTGATTGTATAAATGGTATTAAGGGAATTGGAACAATTTTATTATATTTATCATTTAAATTAATATCCATTGCGCGCACCCCATACACCAACCGAATATATTTAACTGAGGTGATTTGATTGCAGTGAATATTTTTGTTTAAATTAATTAATGAATTTGATTTTGTATCTTTTCTAGTTATTTAATTCCCCTTGGAGCATTTTCTTACGTACATCATTTTTATTTACCGATATATTTTTACTTGTTAGCGGTATTTTGGCGGGTTTAGCAATGTCCAAGGATATCAAATTGCGAACAAGCATCCCTTGGTTTAGGCGTTTTGTTGGACGTTTCATAAGGTCTTTTGATCACTTTCTTCTGCTTCCTTAATACAAATAATTTTATTTATTTCTAGAATAATACCTGGGTTGCTGGCAATTGTTTTATTTTATGCATGGATATGGGAACATTTGGATACTGGGCCACAATGGGGTGATTTAATTATTAAAAATTCTAAATTATGCAAAAACAATTTATGGCAAAATATATTCAATGTGCAGAATTTTTATAATTTTGATCAAATTGTAAGGATGCTTTGTTATTGTTGTTGTTGTTGTTTTTTTTATTTAATTAATTAAATTATAATAATTTATAGTGTGCACCGCATACATATCAAATAGCGATTGATACACAAATGTATCTATTAGCCCCAGTTATCGTTTGGTTATTACATGCTTATCCAACATTTGGTTTAGGTTTGTTTGGAATAATTCAAGCATTTTCAGCGGCAATGCGATACTCAACAACAATAAATAACCGTTTATCACTAATCATATTCCACGGGATGAAGTATGTTTTTCAATTAATTAAATATCAGGATAAAATTTAAATCAAAAATGGAAAAAAAATTATCTTTCAGATTATCACAATTGCATCGTACAGCAAATTTATCATTTTTATCACCATTACACAGAGCAACACCATTCCTAACTGGATTGGGACTAGGTGTTATGATTTATCAAATGGGAAAAAATATAAAATTACCAAGGGTACATATTATAAATTCATTTTATGTTTTAATTAAAAATTTAAAACATTTTTTCAATATACAGGGTGCTATTATAATCGGTTGGTTCTCCGCTGTATTTGGGATAATTTTATGTTTTTCCTCACAAATGAATACGGTGCAACGTGATTATCATTATGAACCAATTGTAGCCGCACAATATACTGCCTGGTCATCATTAGTGTGGTCAATATCCTTATCATGGATTATATTTGCATGCCATTATGGTTATGGTGGCTTTTTAAATCATATACTATCAACAAAGTTATTTATTTATTTAAGTAAATTAACATATTCAATCTATTTGCTAGAATTTATAATATTCTTTTGGTTTGTGGCTTCAACTAGTAAAACGGAATATTTTCAATTATCCACATATGTATGTAGTAGTTATGTGTGTTTGTTATATATATTTATTAATTTAATAAAAATATATATATGTATATATAAATTTGTTTGTTTTAGCTTGATTGGACAGAAATTTTAATAACAATTGTGGCGGCAACCGTATTTACATTATTATTCGATTTACCAATGCAAAAAATAAAGAATTTATTAATTAATCATAATTATAATAAGAAAAAAATAGTAGCCGATAGTGTGATTAATGAAATAAAAGCAAATAATAATGATAATAATGTTAATGCTAGTAATAAAAAAGAAAATGATGATTTAGAGCAACTGGAAGAGAATGAAGAGATGCACAGAAATCAATACACAAATAATGATGCAGATTATGAAGAAGATGAGGAAGAGGACGAAGATTACAATATGCAAGACGAAATTGATAATGATAATGTTAAAAATGATGCAGAAGATGATATTGAGGATATTTGGGCAGAAAGAAAAGCTAATAGCTTTGGAGTTAGGTAGGAAAATAATTTATTTTCTTTTTATTTGTTTATCCAATCAATTTAAAACAAAAAACTTTAGCCGTGCTATACAATCATCACCACGTTATGATGATGATGAAGAAGAAGAGGAAGTAGAAGATGAGGAAGATGATGAAGAAGTGTCTGAAGAAAAGGAAGTAATATGTAGACCATTAGCGGGAAGCGGTAATCAAACACCTCCATCTAATTTAAGGCGATGGCGTTACATCGTACATGATGATTAACGTTTTTCGTTTTTCGTTTGTAATTTTTATTTTTGTTTCTTTGGATTTTGTTTTTATATTTCTGTAATCCTGATTTTTCTCATATTGATTAATTATTTTTCTTTGTTTAATTAAATAAATAATTAAATTTAATTAAAATTCCTTATATTATTATTTTAAAATGGTTTACAATGAATTTACAAACTAATTAATTAATTAATCTTATTTTAATGAAGAATTGGGGGAGTAGAAGTGGGAGAGTTCTCTTTTTATTATTTTTAATACTTTTCTTCTTAATTATTATGTTGTAACACTTAATCCATAACACGTTATCTTTTATAATAACTTAAAATTTATTAACATACATAGATTTCTATTGTTGGTTTATTAATAATTATTATCTAGGCAGATTCTTCAGATGTACTAGGGCTGTTGCTTGTTTTCTTTCTGTCATGATCTATAAAAATGTGAATAACATAGAAATATAAAATAAAATTTTATTTCATTGTTTTAGTTAACACAAAACAACGTACCACGTCTTAATAAGATTTTCTCTAAGCCATGAATCGGTGATTCAAACATTAAGCAAAGTATTAAGGCAGCAACAAATGTCAGACAACAATGTGATAATGTTTCTCCGGTCTATATAGAAACGGAAACACAATAAAAAGATATAGAACATGGAAAAAGAAAAAACAAAAACAAAATTGATATTCGTGTAAGGAATTAAACTTACCAAACTAGCAATACTCATGTATTTTGGTGTTTGTATTGTGCTCGCTTGATACAATTCCACTAAACCATTTGTTAAATAAGCGCAATATGTTAATCTGCTAATTGGCACCAACGCACGTGATGATAATAATCTTTTCAACGTACCTAGTACAACATAAAGCATAATCTATTGTTATCAACAATATCACGAGTAGTGAAAAAACTTTTTTATTTAATTCCTACCTGCATAACCAGTCACACATGATAATACAAGCCAACCGGTAGCCAAACTCCAGCCTAATCTGTGTAAACCAGCGTATAAGGCATTTTCAAAAATTGTAAATTCTTTATCAGGATTATAAAAAATAATTACAGCAAACATTGAGCCAGCACCAATTAAAATTGATGTTATCCACGCAAAATATTGGAATATACTTGGTAATAAAATACTAAAAATAAAATTAAAAAGAGAAAACAAAATTAATTAATTAAATAAATGAAAAATAAAATTTTTTCAAATAAACAAACTTTTTCTCTTGGATTACATGCACTAGAAAACCAGTTAATAAACCAAATATATATGCTGTGGCACGCATATGTGTTTTAATGTATGTCGTTACAAAATAGTCATTTGTTGTTATATCCTCGACCTCGCTACAATTTAACAGAATTTTATTTATTATTTAATCAATTAATAAAGTTGAATTGTGGAATGATAAATGACTTACTCAGCGAATATTAAAAAGGTTGGATCCAATTCGTTTGTGTAGGTGAACACAAATGGTATAATAACTGATATTGTTGATATGACACCTAATAGTGTTACACCGATTTTACGCCAACGCCACAATGGATAAATAATCAATGGTGCTAATACAAATAATTGTGTATCAGCAGCTAAATACCATGACTGAAACATGCACTAAAAAGAGAAAAATAATTGGTTTTGGTTGGATTACTTTTCAGTGCATCATCGTAAAACTAACCAAATTATCTGTTCCAATGTAATTATTAATATAAAGAATATTTGTCCACCAAGAATTTAAGCATCGTTCCTTTTCTAACCCCATACGACTATCCCACAATGGTCCTGATCCTAATTTTGGCATAATCGTTGCATATAGTCCAATCATCGCAAAATATGCTGGAGTTAATCTACACAATTTTAAATTATTTAAAAAAATGATTATTTAACAAAAAAAAAAAGAAGATTAGCTAAACACATACCGGATATAACGAAATATATATAGCAAGGCGAAATTCACTTTACCGCTACGTTTATTCAACTCTAATAATAATAAACGTGCAAATAAAAATCCACTTAATAGTAAAAATGAGTCAACCAGCAATGGTGAATTTAATAAAAATGCATTTTGTATGTTTTGACTTTCGTGCTTGTAAAATGTGGCATTATTTACCGGGCCACCAATCATATAAACCAATGCATGACCGGCAACAATAAGAAACATTGCGATCGCCTTCATACCATTTATGCACGCTAAACCCAGGTCATCAGAACTGGTTTTTGTTAATTTATTTAAATTTTCTAAAATAAAAACAGAATTTAATTTATAAATTAAATTTAAAAAATATATATTTATATATTTGATTGATAATCACCGATTATTGAAAATGATTTCATAATCATTTCAAAGCATCCGCGTGCTCTAGCCTTTGTTGAGCTTGGCCGATAAATCATATAAACATGATATATTGTACTAAATAAAACCATAATAACAAAGCACGACATAAAACAACTGCAAAACAAATTTAATTAATTAATTAAAATTTTAATCAGTAAAGAAAACAATAAAAAGTAATATTTCTTTTCAATTTTCACCTGTAAATAATATCAGTCCAATTAAATTTAATTGGTTCATTGATGTGGCACATGTTGCTTGTAATTGATACATCTTTATATCCAGTTAATGCTGATAAATATAATATAATATCATTACTTGTACATGACGATGGCATACAAACACCCCAATGTATTAGCGTCGATGATGAATTTTCCATTAAATTCTGCAAAAAGTAAATAATAATTAATTAAACGCCAAAATGTAGACAACAGTATAAACATCCAATATTATGTTTGATACAAACAACAAACATTTTGAATTATTTTATTTTCTAAACAAACTATTTCCGCAGCTTATATAAATATTATTATTTCATTGAATAAAACGTTGAATATTAATTTTATTTTATTGATTTTATTTATTAATAATAAAGTAATACTAAAAATACGATAATAAAGCAGCAAATAATTGCGGTAAAGTGAAATGTTTATTTATACTTTATAACAATAAGAAAAAAAGTTGTTTTTGCTATAAATTTAATAACCGGAATGAGTTCCTCAAATATTCTAAATAAAGTATTTAGCAATGCAATTAAGTCTGTAATTAAGTATTTCAAGTATTTCAATTGCTAAAAATTATTTGAAGCACCGTTAACAAACAATGGTAGAGGAGCTTTAAAATAGTCTTTTTTTACGTCATGGAACAATAATAATAATAATTATTATTATTATTATTATTATTATAATAAACATTAAATACATTTTGCAAAGATGAAATAAAATTAAAATATATTTTATTAATATGACGCAATGAATGGTTAAACATTTGTAAATAACACAGAAGACACTGTTCTCTCACTAAACAAATAGTTTTTTTTTATTATTATTATTTTTCAATTATAAACGATTAAATATTTGTTTAATAATAACTTTTTTTTATTTATTTATTTATATTTGGCGCGTAAAGAAGATTTATTTGTTTGTTTTATTTGAAAAAATATTGATTTTATTAGCATAAATGATTATTAGAAAGAAAAAAATTCCACAAAAATTGCGAGTTACGTCTCTAACTTGATCCGTAAAAATGATGATTCAATCACTTATTTCCACTAATAGTTTTGATGTATTTGGATTTGATACCGCTATAAAAACATTTAATCGAGAAATCTGTTGAATTTGCAGACTTATTGCAGACACTGAAAGTAATACTAAAATGTTGATTCATAAAGTTTTTCATCAATTAAAAAAGTAAGTAAATCATATTATGCCCTTTGAATGCCCTTTCAGAGAATGGTAGGTAGAAGATTATAATTATGGTGATAGCATTGATTGAGATTCAAAATCTGCAAATTAAAAAGGGTTGAGGTATTTTCATTATTTTAAAAATATTATTTTATAGAAAATAAATCGCAGAGAAATTTATAATTCGAAGCAGCAACTTTTATGTGCAATAACGTACAAATAAATTGCAATCAATTCTTTTAAATGACTATTTATAACAAACCAAAAACAAAAAAAAAAAAATTTATTAATCAGGTTAATTTCATATATCGTAATAATTGGAAAAAAACAAAAAAAAATGTGTGTGAAAAGTATACAAACAATGTAATTTCTATGTAAAACTGCAAATGATTACAAAATATATTTCTACCAATACAATACGTCTGTTAATGAATTTACAAAGCAAATTACGAAAACGAATAACATTTAAATTGTAATTTCTATATATAAATAATGCAATGCATTCAAAAATATACAATCTTGACATCTAATTGAATGGACAACAGTAAAGTACAAAGCAGGTAAAAAATAACGCAATTAAGTCTCATCAAGTGCTTTATTTTTTGGTTAATATATTTTAATTTAATTAAAATATGCATTTAATTTTGACACAATTTTTTTTTTTTTTTTACGCAAAATACAATTTTATTTTTATTCTTTTCTTTCATTTTTATTAAACTCAAGTTCATGCGTGGTGATTGTGTTATAAATTAAATTAAATATAAATAAAATATATTGCAAAACGATTTTAATGCATAAATTTTTTGAAATATGAACTAATTTACATTCATTCGTAAAAAGTCAAAAAATTTAATAGATTTACTTATTGTCGAAATATGAAAAGTAAAATTAATTTACTGTGCATCAACAATAAAGATATTGAATATGCCTACAAGCTAACCGCATTAGAAATGCTCTCTCAGGCACAGATAAAGAATTTAATTTAGATAAGATTTCATAAACTATAATAGCTAATCCAAAATAATTATTTAAACATGCATAATAAACTAATCTACATAAAATTTGGGTAAAAAAAGCAAAAGCTCTTTGTTAACTGGAAACGAACAGGTGTAACCAGTTCAAATATTTATTGATTCAACATAATTTACATAAAATTAATTAATTTAAATTATTTATTGATAGATTAATTATAAATTTCTTTTTCAATGCTTTATTTTTTTCAACATAATTGATCAATTGTATGAACAAGTAGATATAGTCAAAAATAAAATAAAATTAATTAATAAAAATATCACGAAAAAGTTTCATATAAAATTTGAGGCATGAAATTGCCTTAAAAATAAAATTAAATAATAAAATTTAAATAAATGTTATTATGTTAGATTGTAGTAGAAAAGTGTAGTGAGGTCTGTTGGAAAAAGAAAAAAAAACAATAAAAGTGATAAACTTGACCTTGTATCAATTCATTTTTAATGATTTTTTATGTTTACCTTTAATTACCGTTATTGTCTTTTATCAAATTTCTTGCTAAACATTTTTTTTTTTTTTTGTTTTATGTATAAATCGTGATAATCGCATAATAAAAATAGCGACTTTGATCCATACTTAAAATAAATTGAATAAATTTTGATCTAATTATGTTTTAGACATTGGTTATACTTTTAGGTAATTTAATCTAATTTAATATTACATATAACATTGGTTCAGAGAAAAGATTGATAATAATAATAATAATAATAAATTGTGTAAATATTTCTTAGAAAAACCTTTGTTTTGTTTTGTTTTATAAAGTATATTAAGTAGTAAAACCTTATTTTATAATTGGAATATCATTAAATGATTTAATTCTAGTTTTACTTAGATTAAATAATCATGATAAAAAACAATAAGATCAATGAGTTTTTACTGGAGAACAGAAAAAATATTAGAAATTTCATGCAATTAATAATAAGCTAAATACTGGATGCAATACGAGTTTTGCAAATGAATCAGAATTGTGGACATGTGAAATGTTTAATTTACAGAATCGAGTAAAGGCGTAGAGAGGAAATAAAAATCCCTAGAGCTAACCTTCTACAAATATCACAGCATTGTCATTGCAATTGTTACAATTATTAATTAATTTTTAGAGATTAAAGAGAAGCAAATACAAATACAATAGCCCAGCAAAGATACCGAGTAGTCATAATAATCAAAATAAATCAGAAACAACCACAATATTAATTATAATTTCAAGTTTAATATTATGTTGTAATTATTTGTAAATAAAATTTTATTTATGGTTTTTAAACCAAAAAAATCAATTAATTTCTTATTTATTTGTTAAAAACAATTTTTTTACGATATTTTTAAGTTTATTCTAACTGTCAATCAACCAAATAAAATAAAAAATTTACCTAATGTATTTATAAAACATTGCACGTGGTAATTAAGTAAATGGAAGATTTTCTGATAGATCAGTAAACAGTCGGTCTTCTGCTGAATGCACAGTACTGTGCAATTTAAAATAAAGGTAATAAAGAGACAGCAAAAAACAAAAAAAAAAAAAAACAGCACTGTTTACAAGCATTTATTCATTATCATTTCCATCATCGCATCTCAATGCAGCAATAAAACAAATTAATTAATAATAATAACAATTTCTGGATCACCTTGGAAAAATGTTATTTTTCCTGATTTTTTTTCCTATTTACCATTTATGTTATTAACGGAACACAAGATTAATTAATTGTTTCATATGAAAATATGAATATTGGAAAAATACACGAACAATGACTTCTTATGTGTACATATTCATAGTATATAATTAAATTAAATTTTCTTTTCTCTCTGTTTTAACCGTAAACTTGAAATATAACCTGCTTTGACACAATCGTGCACTTGGTATATAAACTGGCCATAGTGTTGTATGTTTGTTATGAACGAATGGTAAAACAAATTATAAAAAACCAGTACAACACCATTTATCAAACATTATTCTTATATAATAATGTAATAATTAGATTATAAATTTTATTAATTAATTATTATTCTTTTATAATACAACCAACGCGTTATTTTGTTTGTTTAAAATAATACAAAAAAAAAAAAATAAAAAAAATTTATAATTCTTGTTATTATTAATAAAACTATGCGCAATTGTTTAATTTAATTAATTTAAATTATGGTATTTAAGGCATCCAAGGTAAGATGGATTATTTTTTAATGGGGAAATAACACTTGGGATAATTAAAAAACTATTTTAATTTTTTACAGTTAATATGAAAGATAAAAACATAATTATTATTGTAGGAACTAGGAAGGTATTTTACAATAATATAAGAGAAATAAAAACTTGATTTGAATATCATTGATTCGGTCACCTGTTAATAATTCTTTTTTTTTTTCAATTATGTATATATTAACGGAATAATTTCCTGATTTCCTTCGATTCTATTTTTTTTTTACATTACATAATTAATGTTTTGTAAATTGTGTTCTGTTGTGACACCCTATAATCTATAGATTAATTCAAGTAGCGTTTGATATTCAATCAGTAAATAATGATGAAAGCTACTTATACAACTAAATACTACTTATTGGATTATATGATTTGTGTATTATAAAAATGAAACACTCCTTTAAATCACTCACTGTGATATCAAAATATAAATACAGTCGGAGATGCAAGAATATATGCGATACATATACCTTAAAGCATTGTCTATCATATTTCTTGTTTAAATAAGATTAAAAAAAAAATTAAAAGCAAAAATTGTAAGATTTAAGCGAATCTAATATATTTATGACTTAAAACATTATTACATGACTACGAAATATTATTTAAAATGTTTTTAAGCCGTATTTATTTGTATAATAACATTATCTTGAAATTTACCAGCTTCCTTTCGCTCCAAACTCGTCTATTTGCGAATCACATGTTTATAAATCTAAAACATGTTAATATCAATATATTTATTAAAAAAAAAATGTAACAGATAATTAAAATAAACAACAAATAACAAGAAAGTGTTGAAAAATCTTTCAAAATTATTTTTAAAAGGTTAATCAAAACAAAATCTAAACTTTCTTAAACTTGTTTATTAACGGAAAATACGCTATTTATGAGTTTTTGAATTTTTTTTTTTAATTTCATTATTTGATTAAATAACATTTGACACAGTTTTTTTTGCCTATATAAAACTAATTATGTAAAAGTTATATTACCTGAGATGGCTTACGTGATGCTACCGATCGAACATTATAACCATAAGCGATTACATCAGCTAAACAATATTTCGGCCGTATATCGTCACCATCACCATCCAATTGACTGTCAACAGACATACACTGATCATAATTACCAAATTGATAGACGACACCATATTCGATGCCAACAGGAACTTTCACTGATGAATCGTACACTGCAATCAAAATACAAAAATTATTTAAATAAATTTATTAATAAATCTCGTCTAACAAGATTATTTAAATAATTTAATCAAAAAGCATGCGTCCCAGTTGTTAATTTAAATAATTATAATTATTATTTGAATGTCAATAGCATATTTTTAGATAATTTAAATAAAAAAAACATTGACATTTTGTGGAAAAATAAATGCAAATTTTCGTTCCCGAACAATCAATAAAATATTCATTTCCACTCACCGAGTTCATGGTAGATTTATTGCTTTTATTTTAAATTAAAATCAACTAGTCTAAGTATTTAATGATTTGAAATATAAAGATTTTATAAATTCGAGTAATACGTGAATGATGCATGACGCATCAACTACCTGGAATCCAGCATCATCCAAAATAAACATTTTTTACACCAATTTTATAATTAAAATTTAATAAAAAAAAAAAATTGTATAGCAAGGTCTTAATTCATATTTTAAATAAACGATGAATAATAAAATTTGTAAAAATGAATAAAACTTAATCCTTGTCACATCCGATTTAGATTTTTTTATTTTTTATATATGTATGTAATATACGAAAAAACCTACAAATAAATTTCCTTATTGCGAATTAATCTGTAGGAAGTTTTATTTATTTATTTATTTTTTATTTTTCATGTTTTTGTGCAAAATGTTTGTAAATTAAATATATTAATTACTTTACGAGAGAATAGAGAAGCCATGACCATGATTTAGATTTTTTTTTAATTTAATAAATTTTATTACTCAAATAAAAAAATTAATTAATTGGTAATTAATTCGAAATAAAGAATGAATAGTGGATTTACTATATAGTCGTATTAGGCGATTTGATAAAAATGTTAGTTCATTCAAAATGAGGAATGAAAAACTTTTGGCGCTACTGTATCATCAAATAAACAGTTAATTCTCTGAGGACTTCAAACTTTAATAAAACAACGAGTAATTTCAAACATTTAAATAAATAAATGCCAATTGATTTTTATATTTAATTTTTAAGACAATTTAATCTTTTAAATGTCTAGAAATTACCTTTCAAAATGATAACACCTAAATTACCCAAGGTATTATCGAAATATTTTTATTGTTTATTATGTGAAACAGTTTGTTTGATTGCTGAAGTAAAAAACGGAGTATATTTGAATATTAAAGACATCAAGAGAAACAAACAATATAGCCAGAAGCGATAATTCAGTAGAAACATATTTATTTTTTTTTTAATGTATATTTGTTGTGTATTTAAGCCGATAATTTCGACTTAAATAGGTTATTGTAATTAGTTCATAATAATAAATATTTATATAAGTATTTGTTTTGTTTTTTTTTTTTTTTTTAATTAAATTTCTTAATGACAAAGTTTTTAATAAATTATATTTTTGTCTACATATATTTTGGCAAAGCTTTATGATTTAAATTTAAAATAATAAAAATATATAAAAGCGAAGATTATACTGTTTTCGTGTGGGTGAAAGTAAAAGTTTTTTATTAGTATAATCATTTCATAAATGAACTTGTTACCTAAATGTTATATCATTTCAACAAGTAGATTATTATTTAATATTTTAATAATAATAATAAAAAAATGTTTTTTAATTAATTAATAAGCCAATAAGCGTAAATATTACATAAATTTAATTTGGAAAAAAATATTTTTTTTTAATGCAATTTTAATTAATTTATTAGAGCATAATAAAGAATTTTTATTTTAACGCAACAAAACATGCATTTTTTACTTTTATATATATGTAAAGGAATATTATTTTCAAACAATAACCAATTAGTTAAAATAATAGAAATTCCACGTTTCACTTCAAAACAGTCGTACAGTAGACGTACTAGCAAGCAGTATAAAAAAAAAATCATAATTCGAAAACACTATAAAAACTAATGACAGTTAACATGAAAGTAAAATTTTGCATATTTTAATAAATAATAAACTAAAAAAGCATTAAAAGTAGGTAGGAAAAAAATATAAAAATCATCATTTTTCGCATTATTATAACGACCAAAAATACGCCAAAATAAATTAAATAATTAAAAATTATATGAAAAACATATTATGAAATAGCCAAAACAATAATATTATATATTTTGTGGTAAACTTATAATTTTTATTGAATAAAAATGAAATTAATTAAAATATTTTTAGCATGAGTGTTGTGTAAAGAAAAAAAAATTAATTAAAAACTGCAGACACAATCGTTCAACTTTCACACAGTAATCCTAAAAATTTCTTCATTTTTTAATGATGTTTATGAATATCACCATTTGTCAACTGGCATAACCAAAGTAATTAATTTAAATAAATCTGAAATATTAGAAAATTTATTGTTTGTAACGAAACATAAGAAAATTAATGAAAATGAAAGTTAATTAATTAATTTATTTATTACAAGTCATCGTCATTGTTTTATTTTTCTGCATACTGTGGATATTTTTGACACAATGTTATTATACATTATTTTTGTAAAAACTTAATTAATTAATTATTAATTTTGTATGCACATTTGTAACTTTTCGTGCTTGAATAACTTGTAATTTGTGTTTATGGCTCTGTGAAAACTGTGTTTCCTTTTCTTAGTTATAAATAGGTAAATAGCAAAAATACAAATCAAGGTTCATTATCAAATTAATAATTAAATTGTGAACTCAATAGTTGTACCAGAAACTTAAACTTATTGATTAACAACGCAAAAATTAGTTATACAAATTCATAAATAAAAACCAAATGTTTCGTATTAGTCGTAATAGATAATTTTATTTTTTGTTAAACACAAATTAAAATAAAAATAGCTCACGTTTAGTTAATAAAAAAAAATTGATTTGAATTTTTATCACGTTTATTTGGTGATCCAAAGTCTTATTTGTCATTTATCAGAATTTGTTTATATTATTGGGATTTTTTTTCAATTTGCTTACAGAAAAATATTTATGTAATTATTATGCGACTGTATGAGATTTAAACAATGAAGATAATCGCAGAAAATTATTATCGATTTTATAAACGAAACAAATTAAACAATCATGATGCAATATAATTAAAATAAAAAACTTTATAAGGTAAAAAAAAATATATATATGATTATTACTATTATTATTATTATTATTATTATTGTTTTTGGTCAATCACATAAAAAAAAATCATTTTTTAAGCCTTTCACTTAAAAAAAACCAACTGAAAACAACATTTCCTCTGTAGAAGGTAAAAGTTATTCATTTATTTAAGTCAATTTTTGTTGAAATTTTAATTTTTATTAATCATGTTGACAATGATCTTCAAGTACCCTAACCTAATTCAGACAAAATAAAAAGTATTTAAAATGCCTGGGTTGTATCTTTTATTTTTTTGGTAGGAAAACACTAAAAATAATCATAATTTAGTTCAACAATCTCCTGCAGCCTTCATATAATAATTAAAATTCTAGCTGAGAATATGATAATTAAAAAAAAAACGCATTTATTTGGGTCATAAATAATAATAACTATTAAGTAATTATAGATATTATTAAAATAAATAATTTTTGATAAAAAACAATCAAATTTGTGATTACACGATCTATGTTGAAAATTATTTTGAATGTTATCTCCTGTATGATTTTTTTATTTTCCTTTATTTTCAATTTCATTAATCATTTGTGATTTTATTTGCATTTTTTAATTAATTTAATTTGCTATAAACCATAAAAGATCATTTAGACTAGATAACGATTAATTAACTACTGTTTAAAAATTAGCACAACAATTTAATATAAAATTCCATGTAATTTGTGAATTATACCTAACTCCTTTCTAGAGCGTCAAGGATTCTTTTGGAAAGTGAACAACAACAAAATGCATGAAAAAAAAATGAATAGTAATAAATAAAAGTGACAGTACTGACACACAAAAAAATTAAATGACTGAATACTTGTTACGATTTTATAGTGAAAGGATTTTAAATAATCAAAAAATATTGTTTTAAAACAAAATAAGTAAAAGTAATCCTGAAATACAGTTGGTTATTTCAAGCAGAACTAAAAACGAAGAAACCACAATTAACGAAACATGTCTTACAGTTATTTCATAATAAATATGTAATGTAGTAACTATTTCAATATGTAACAATAATTAATTACTCAAACAGTCAGAATCCTATTTTAAGTTTAAGAATTTATTTTGAATATTCAATACTTATAACAATACTTTAACTATAGAAAGCGTGTAAGCCATCATGTAAAAAGTAAATAAGTCATCTGTAAGCAACGTTATTCACCTATAATGTTTATTTAATCTTATGTTAAGTAGAGAACTTTAATATGTAAGCTACGCTGAAGAAGCTCATTCAATGAAGAGGAACACATTAATAAATATGCCACAAAAACTGTCAGCCAATTCAATGATATTCTGTTTCAGATTAGAATACCAAAACAATTATGCCTTTATATATCATGATTGTGTTACCACTTAAGGTAAACAGAGACACACATTATTTAAAGAATAACTACTAGAAATATATTATTTTACGAATCATCTTAGCACTTGGTCAATAGTTTTTTTTTTTTTTTTGAATACTTCATCTCAAATCAATATTTTCCTTCTTTATTAAATTGTTATTGTAAATTAACATCACTTGAAGCGTTTTCTTTTTTTTTTAATCATAATTTTGCGTGTCATTATTATAAACGCGTAATTAATTTACTCTGCATGCGACAATACTCGAACTCTTGACTTTATAAAATAAAAAAGAAAAAAAATTTAATAATAAATTACTAATATATATTTCCTCTAATTCAGCTGAAGGTCATTAATATTGTTTTTTATTATTTTCACAAATATCGATTTACCATTAAATCAACAAAATCACAACAAATCACACGGGTGGGGAATAACATTTTTTAAATTTTTTAATAAAATTTTTTTTCCAACTTACTTGCAATTGCCCATTGTTTTGATAATTTAAGTCCATTAAATGTTGCATTTAAATGCTTTTGACATTCCGGCGTTTTCACAAATGTTTTTGCATTTTTTAATTGTTCATAAACATTCTCATCAATTAAATTATTTTTATTTATATTATTATTATTATTATTACTATTAATATCATTATTTATTTGTACATTTTTTATACTACGTATACTTAATTCTGATAATTTTAAATTATTTATTATATTTTTATCACTTAAACTACTGATGCTACTACTACTACTGCTACTACTGCTATCTAAATTTGTATTTATATTATCTTCATCAATAAATATTTTGTTTGGTGCACTAAATGCTAGTCCAACAAGTAAAAATATGACCACTAAAATTTTCATCGCACTTATTGTTTTTTATTATACTTTTGATAATGTTACGATCGCTTATTTTTTTAAAAATAAAAATAATTTTCGCTATTATAAATTTAATAAACAAATGAATTCTGCTTTACCACAAACACTTTTCACAGTGTCAGCAACATTTTCTGTTTTTTTTTTCCGTTTTTCTTTGTCGTTTTTAATACACTGATTTTTCTTATTTATTTTTTTTTTTATAACTTATTTGACAATAATTAGTTAACATCACATTTTTACCATAAGAGAAATTATATTAAATATTTTTTTATTAATATTATTATTTAACCGAAAACTAATTAATGTTTTTCCTTTTTATTTTTTTTTTTTTGTTTTATTTTATTTAGCACTTGCGATCATTAACGTGTCTCAAACCCAACTGCGAAAAATATAATTTATTTTATACAAAAGGAAATTGGAAGTGTATTTGATTGGCTTTGTTGTATGGAAATGATATTTAAAAAAAAATCGCAAACATAAGAAATATATTAACAAAGGAAGGAGACTAAAACACAACTTAGCTAAACTTAACGAAATGTTATTACTACGTAACGTCGTATTTGCCCACTTCTGCTGTTAATTTTTATATTTATGTGTATGCTTTGCTTCGTCAGACTGTGTTAGGTATTTTATGTGTGATTAAACATTTTTTTTTGTATTTAATTTAAATGGGAAAATAAAAAATTGAAAATTTCAAATATTAAATAATATTTAACAAAAAAAATTGTTGAACTTGCATCAAATTGTATTGTTTAAATATAAAACTATATCAATATTTAATTTATGTGAATCATTAATGGTATTTCCTCCGGTTTTTATTACAAATGAGTAAATGTAAATAAATAATAGTTGGTCACCAAAAATAAGCATTTCGGTGTACCTTTACATAAGCAAATAAATCATTAAAAGTTTTCAAAGGAAAATAATCATGACCAATATACAAATTTAAAAACAAATAAGTAGATTAATTTGTTCATTAATCTAATTTAAATTTTTTTTTATACGAATAATAATTTGGTAAAAAAAAAATTTTTTTTTCGCTTTACGCGGCATTGAAATCACTTTTTTTTCACTTTTATTTAGAAATGTTTAAATTGTGCAATTTTTTTTTTATAATTACGACACATGGATTAACTTTATGTACATAAAGTTAAAATTAGTTTATTCATTTGTTAAATATATTTAATAAAAAATTAAGCTTTAAAGCTTCAAATAAAATAATAGACCAAAAAAAAAAAATAAATCCACCCTCATCAAGTATTTTGATCTATTTCTATATACACATAAATATAATTATAAAATCTAGTCAGTTATATTTTCTTTGTCTTATCGGATAAATATATGTACATGTTTTACTTCCGATTAAAAATACTCGACCATAACAAGGTTAATTAAAATAATTTTTTATTTATTTATTTATTTATTTTTATATTTATTTATTTTTATATTTATTTATTTTTATATTTATTTATTTATTTATTTTTATATAATAAATAAATAATTAAAAAAATTAATTCAATTCGATTCTTTTGTTTCTATTTTTTTTAATTTTTTTTTTCTCATTAATCATTAATTTTTAATTTTATCCAAGTGGTTATAAAATATTAACAGAGAAACTGTCTAGTTATTGCTCAATTATTCAAAACATAATCATTATTACATTATTTAATAGAAAAGAGTAATAATATTGAAATATTTTTGAATACTTAAATAATAGTTATACTACTTGGAAGGTAACTGTGTGTCATGTGCCTAAGAAGGTTAAGAATCTATGATCTTTATTATCTTGGTATTTTTCTATTTGCTTTAATGTTTTTAAGAGCCAAATTATGCCAAGAAATAATTCAAATATAATGCAAATTATAAACAAAATAAAATTCATTAAGCTCTGATTTATTTATGCTATTTTACATATAAATTATATCAAAAATCAATCAATATTCAGTGAAAAATTACATTTAACCACGTTATATGTAGATTTAAAATAAAATAAAATTAGTTCTAATCAAGAATAATGTTCATAAACATCGCATTTTTATAATAATGAATCTATAAATAGATAATTATACTTTTGTTTGTTTTAATTTAAAACTTTAAAAAAAAAACATGGAAAAATGCCATAAAGGATGATTGTTAAGAATTTTAGTTATTTTTTTTTTAATTTAAATTTTAAATAAAACGAGTAAATCAAAGAAGACAAACAAAATACGAAGTGATTTTAATTAATAAAATTGCGTGTATAACGATTAATGTTTCTTCAATTATTTCTGTGACATGCTTCATTCAATTAAAAATTATTATTCAATTAAAAATAAACATCCGTCTCATTTATTATTACAAAAAAAAAAAAATGTTTATCCTTGATCTCTTGGCAAAAATGTTTGTAGCACCTCATCTAGCCAATTAATAAATATTCAAAATTTAATAATTGACCTTATAGGGCGCCAATATTTTATAACCGCTTTACATCTCAAATTAATATATAATACCAGTCGTAAACAGTTTATATAATCCGCTATATGTTTAATCCGCAATTAGATATTTTTTACTGAGGCTATGGATAAAGACAGATCAGACAAACTTCAAATTTTGATCAAGGAATCAAAAGTATTATCGCAACCAGAACAAAAAAAGTCGAAAGACACAAAAAAAGTTGTTTTTAGGCAATATTATTCTTTTGGCAAAATCAATCTTTAATCTTTATATAATTTGCAAACTTGTCTTGCTTATAATCTACCCGTTTCAATATTTGTAACGTTGATTAAGCTAACAGTTGGCTTGTTTCGTTTGCAAAATACTTTAAAGACATTTTTTGTTTATTTCATTTCTTTATAAAAACAAGTTTTTTTGTAAAAAAAAAAGCATAAAAACATTAAACGATTGCAAAAAAATAAGAATAATAATGCTCTAAAAATATCCGCATTAATTTATTTATTTTTTTAAATTATTTACTTCGCATAATAACAATGCACAGACAATGTTTTACGAATTAAAAATGTGTTTTAATCATATAAATAAAAAAAAATGTGTTGGCATTGTTTTTGTTGTTAATATTATGAACCACCTGATACTATTTTACTATCATAACATGTGTGTGAAATTACTTTGTGATAAAATAATCGCAAAATTATTTATTAATTTTGATAAAAAAAATCAAAACAAAACAAAACAAAAATCCAACGCCAAATACCGAATCAAAACAATAATAAAAATAAAAATGAATAAAAAAGCACAAAACATTAACACGAAAAATTACTGGAACTACGTGAATTGAATATAAGCATATGAATCACATCTGATGAAGTTAGTTGGCTTTTTTCAATTTATTATTATTATTTTATTTAACTATTTGGCCTCTGTTATATATTTTTTTTAATTTTATTAATTTTTGTTTTATTCTTTGTGTAATATTCCTGCTTATTCTTTTGGAAAGAAATGAATAATAGGAGACAAATTTCTATTCATGCTTTTGATTATGGCACGAGGCATTAATGTTTTATTTTAATAATCTAGAATAATAATTTAATTTTTATAAGTTTCTAACCAGAAGAGACAAAATAAGTTAAAATAGTAATAAATGTTTATACATTCTTTAAAATAAATCCCCATTCCAAATCCAAGCATTCATTTATATTTTGCTAGAAATTAAAGTTTTATTATTGAAATAACGAGCTTTGTATACCCAACAACAACAACAAAAAAACAGTCTACAAGTCTGCTAAAATATTCTTATTAAAATTTTTCGTCATATATAAACTAAATATATGAATTTAAAATGCATTTTCATTAAAATTTCATGATTAATCACGACTCCATGACACGTAAAAGAGAAACAATGATAAAAGCTAAAACGCCATCCGAATCTCAACCACGTCGATTCTTCAAACCCTAAATCAATATTAAAAAATAAAAATTAAAAGCTTTATTCAAAAAATTAAATTAAAATTTTTATTCATTCGACAAGGAAGTAGCATTTAAACATTTTTCGCTTGGCAAAAAAATAATATAAAAAGTTAATTTATTTTAATTAATTCAATTTGCTTGTATTATTTTTTTATAATTTTAATTTTTGCAAACTTTTTTAATACTTATGATTTTGTTAATATAATCTAATTTTATACGAACAGGTTTTTAGGTGTTATTAATTTCTAGATAACAGCTTTTTGCAAATCTCTGTATGACTGTATTAATACAACGTAACTAGAAGATGGGTTTCGAGAAGTACCTAGATAGATTTCCTTAATTTCATAAATCATAAAGACATAAATCATAAAGCAAATCATCCGTTTGATTTTTTATTTTTAAACTAAATTCTAATCGCAATAGTCAAGTACTCCTAAGGCAACATTTTCAAGAATTAAACTTCAATTAAATGATAAACATGCTTCATGGCATTATCAAATAACATTAACTAATACAACCACGAAATATTATTTTAGAATAACTTGTATAGAATTTCAAAAAGAAAAAATATTATTTTATTTAGCTTTCATTTATTAGATATCCTAAAAATATAGATAATAAAAAACATGTTTAACATTGACTACGTGCAAAATATTATACATAATCTGGAAAGAATTTATATAAATTCAATTCAGTTTCCGAATTCTTTTTATTCAATTAAATTAATTTTGAAAACGAAAAAATATTTCATTAGATTTTCACAAGACAGTAACCAAGTTATTATAAAAGCAATTTTCTTAATTATTCTACTAAAGGATAGGTGGTGTAGATATCGTAAAGAATTAATTGTATGTCACCTATTATTTTGTTTACTTAAAAATTATCTTTAGTATGCAATGGACGAAGCAAAAGAGTCACATTTTTTATCTCCAGAAATAAAATTCTTTTATAAGCCAATAAGTGTAATTATTAAAGAAATTAATGTAAAAACAGGGAATAAATTTATAAATAAAAACTATACGTATAATTGGGTAAATATAGCCGAATTATTTAATGATGAAATTGATGGTAAATAACGGAGGAAATATTTATGTAAACATTTAAGGAAAATTATTATTTTTTTATTTATAGATGACTTAACTTATGATTATTGCAAGAAAATCGTACCAAAATTATATCCAATATTTTATGAAGCAAATAATTGTTTTGATAATCTAAATAATAAAGATATACAATATATTTTACGAAGTTGTAACTGGACAAATCGTATAAATGATATTAAATTATGTTTAGAGAAATCAAATTCGGAAACAAAATTAATGGAAGACGTCCTTTTGCTTACCTCTTTACTGGAACACAGTTTAGGAAATGTATATAAAAATAATCATTATGTTAGGTTATAATTAAAGTTATTATGTGTTCATTTTGTAGATTTATTATACATCATCTGGAAAAGTTCCACCGCATTTATTACGAGACCTACTAAATACAAAAGAATTAAAAGAAATATTTGATGTATTACCAGTAAGTAACTTACCTAAATGTAATGAAGCATACATTATTATTTTATTATTTTAGATGTTATATATACGACTTATCATTGGTACGCCAAATGCTATAAATCTTCGTAACCTAATATGGCATGGATATTTAACAACTTATGATATATTCAATTATCATAAAAATATATTATTAATATTTATAATAACAATTGGAAAATCAATAAGTAGGAAAAAATTATCAATTATTTATCGTTTAATAAAATTGAAAAATTTCAATGAAATAAAAATAAATGATAATAATATTATAAATAATGACAATTATAATAATATAATATTATTAATAAAAGAATCGAAATTTATAAAAACTAATGAACAATTAATAATAATAAAGAAATGTATAAGATATTTCCTCAATGGTGAAGAAACATATATAAAAACAATTTTATTAATATTACCACAAATTGAATTGATTCTACGTTTAATTTATTGTGATTTAAATAATTATAATATTAAAGCAACTATAAATAATTATTATATAATTATTGATACAATAATGTATGAGAATGTTTGTAATAATATTTATAAATATTTACCACATTATCTATTAAATTTAATTTATGATTTGTTTATATCAAATAATTCACCCCGTATAAGGGATAAAATATCGCATGGTGATATAAATAATTATAATAAAATAAATAATAATAGAAATATATCAAAAACATTATTATTATTACTAATTAATTTATTAACATTTCAATTAAACTATAGAAATAGTTTAATATTTAATTTAAATAAAGAAATAATTCATTATAAAAGTATTTATCATAGTTATATGATTATAAATAAATTACAATATATAATTAATTATCAATTAAATATAATAAAAACATACGAGTTTAATAAAAATTTGAATTTAATTTGTATTGATTGGAATATTATAAATAATAATAAATTATTAAAATTATATAAAACAAATTATTACGATATAAATAATATAAAAATATTATTCTTTCTTAATAATAATAATCAAAATAATGAGATAATCAATTTAATAATTAATATAAATAAAAATATTATAAAAACATGTAATAATTTGATAAATAATATTAATAAAAAATTATTATTAATCAATAATAATAATAATTTAATAAAAAAACGTTTTAAAAATACATTAATTAATTTTTTATTAAATATAATTGAATATTATCATTTATTATTTAATATATTTATAATAACAAAAATTTTATTCTTTAAATTATATTTTAATCAAATTAATAATAATAATATTAATAACATAAATAAAATAAAAAAATTATTAAAATTATTACTTAAATATATTGAAAATGTATTAAATTATTTACATTTAAATAATAATGAATGGTTTAAGGTTATTAATATTAAATTAAAAATTGATTTAATTATTGAGAAGTATTTTTATTTATTATTATTTTAGATGAAATTTTTTTATATTAATTTTTAATATTCACATAAATATAATTTTTTGTCTTTAATTTTTAAGGAAATGATTTTTTAATTATTATCATTATATATAAAACAAAATTCGTTTTAATTTATTTTTTGCTTTAAATAAATAATTCAAATAAAGTTTCTTAACTTAAAAAAAACTATTACTTTATTGAGTAGGTAGGTAGATAGGTGTTTCCATTAAACAAATAAACTCTTAAGTCTTAAGCTTTGTACACAAAATTATTTCCAGTATTCAATAATTATCTGTCTTTTTGATTGTCAGGAAAATGTTATTATATTAAACAAACATTGCAAAAAAACATTACATTTCAATTAAATAATTATTTGAGCAAATGATATTCATTTTAATTTTAAACTTCAAAACTTTACTAAGAATTCCGTCCTATTTTTCTATTTTATTCGCAAAAATTCCACTTTTTTCTTCTGTTAACTTAAAACTTAATTAATAAAATAAAAAAAAAATTATTTGTATAAAAAAAATTATTACTTATTTAACTTAAATATATAACTATGTAAATTTGTTCTTCAACAGTATTTTCATTCTTTCTTTTCTTTTTTTTTATTTTTGTAATTAAATTATTTTTCTCATTTTCCCTTATTTTTAAAACTCATATTTAACTTAAATCTTTATAATATATAATACACAAGAAAATATTTAATTAATTAAATATGTTTATAACGTTAACCTAAGAGTAAAGATTCTTAAAATTCATCAATACAAGGAAAAAAATTAAATTAAATAAAATTTTATAAAAAAAAAAATTATTAAGGTCAATCAGTCGCTTTTAACCGTTTTGCCGGTCCATCACTCCCTTGTGAATTGGAGTCTTCTGAGAATGGCATACTAGATACAAATTCGGTGGCACCTTGGGAATCACTAACCATTGAAAAGCCTACAAATAAGTTTATATTTATTAAATATTAAAATTAAATAGATTTAAAAATGATAAATACATGTATTTGAATCCTCAGTGCCAAAGTTTGTTGAATTTGTACCATCCAGCGGTGGCTTTCTTGTATTTTCTTTATTATCACCTTTCGTTATTTTCTTTTTTTGTTCACTCGACGATATAGGTACCCATTTATAAATTTTCATTGTTGTTTCGCCAATTGTTACCCATTTTTTTTCCCTAAAAATAATTATTTTATAAATAATTCCAGATAAGTCACTTTTTACAAAAAATTCTTTTCATATAAATATGGACGATTGAATATATATATATTTATATTTTAATTTAAAAAATTATAAATGAGAATTACCAATGTCGAACTTTATCAACAGCTTGCATAACTCTTTTAATATCATCTTTAGCACGACTCCTGGTTTCGGCTCTCACTGATCTCGACATATTTTTTACAATAAAAAAATATATTTTTATTTATTTATTAATGTTTATTTTTATTTTTTATATTTCTCGATTTATTTATTTTTTATTTATTTATTTTTCTACACAACAAAACCAACCAAAACAAAAATATATGGATAGGAAAACTTCCTACTTTAACAGCACTTAAAAATAATGGCGGATTTTTATATTTATTTATTTTTTATATATGCATACGAAAAGGTTTATAAAATATGGCCGAAAGCAATGCTTTAAAAAAATGTATCGAACTGTCAATTGACGTTTAATTGTTGTTGTTATGTCGATAAGTTTTATCCTATTTTTTTTTATCGAATTCACAATAGCAAACTGTATCGTTTTTTTAAATGTGTCTAAAAATGTCAGAAATAAAACAAAAATGCTATTTTGTGAAAATTTTCTGTAATTACATTTTATCAAATTCCAAATAAAATATTATTTATAAGTTGTCTAATAATTGATTAAATAAATTCAAATTATAGTTTTTCTAAATTAAAATTACATTCAAAAATAAATTAAATTTGTATATAAAACCAAATGTACTCATGGCGTTTAATGATTGTAGAAATAAATGCAGAATTTGTTTAAACAATTTTCCGCAAAATTCTCAGTTAAAAACTATAAATACAAAAACTAATGACGATATTTGCTATGAAGACTTAATTGCAATTTTATCAGGAGATGAAGTACAAAAAATATCGGAAAGCGCAAGATACCCTAAGCATATATGTCTGATATGTGAAAAGGGTATGTTATTTGCATACAAATTTAAAAATAAATTAATTAGAGCAAATTCAAAATTAAAATGCTTTCTATGTGCTAAAAAAAATTCAAAAATTACAAACAGTGCATCCATTGTCAGCTTGTATAATAATAAATGTTACAGGCGATCAAATGCTTCTTATTTAAAGACTAGTAATGAGTCGTTTTACACAGCAAAAACCGATAATATTGGTACTAGTAGAAATTCATTGCTATTTCCAGAAATCACCATATCTTCATTGCCCCAGCATGATTGTTATACCGAAAATTTAACAAGTAATCTACATATTGAATCTAACTATTTCGATGAAATTATAACAGAGCACGAGGAACATTTCAATAAAGTAATGCAAAGCTGTAGCACACAAGTAACTGAAGAGTTGCAAAATAATTTACCAGTACGACCTAGGCCTTATAAATGCAATATTTGCAATCGTACATTTGCTTTAAAATCAAATTTATCTTATCATATACACTCCCATGGAAATAGACAAAAATCAATTAAATGTAATCATTGTGGCAAAGAGTTTGAACATTGGATTCAAAGAAGAAATCATATTTATTCCGAGCACAGTGGAGATCCATCTTATACCAGTACTATTTCCGAAAAGAACATTAACAATTCCACATCAGTTAAGAATATACAGTTTCCTAGTCACCCATATAAATGTGAAATTTGTCAAAAAAGATTTAAGAATAGCGCGTCCCTTAAATATCACGCCGCATCTCATATAAAACCAAAAAGTAATTCAAGTGTATGTACTGCAAACCATTTTTCAAAGCAAAGTGTTTTGCGTAAACACATTAAAACAAATTGTGATGGGAAAAACTTCATCCAAAATCGTATTATAAAATCTCATATTTTAAAGAATAAATTTTCAGATGAACTTACTCCACCTGCTAAACTTTTATCCCAAATTATAATCAGCACAAATCATTAATTCCATTTTTAAAAATTATACAAATAAAAACCGTTACTATTACGATTAATTCTAGTTCAAAAAAATAATGTCATTTGTATCGTTGTCGATATAACTTTTAGGGTTATGCAACATTTGCAATAATAATCATTAATTTATAATAAAGATATTTAATTAATAAAAAGAAATTTTATTACATTATATTAACTAAGTATTTGATTTTTTTTATATGAATTTATAAATAATTCATTTAAATTGCAATAAAAAATAATTTTATTGCAAAAATTGTACAATTTACAATAATTTATTTTAAGATAATTTTTATTGTATACATATCTGGCAGTACTAGAGGTGCGGCCGCCATGTTGACCTATCTTGTCTATGCAAGTAGTGAAATTTGTATTGAAAGATTTTTATAAAAAAAAAATTTCTTAATAATATTTTGTGGTTTTAATGTTTTAATTTATAATAATTTATAAAAATTTTAATATATAAAAAAATAATAATTAAACATAATGCCGAAATGCGATGTCAAAACCAGATATATTCCCGCCACATTTGCTTGGACTTTATTATTAAGCACCACATTCCTGTTTTTCTATTATCCGTGAGTGATAATTATAATTATTTTTATTTTCTTCGTCTTTCACAATTTTTTTTCTTTACCTTTTTTGTCAATATTCATCAATGGATATACTCTTAAAAATATGACAATTTTATCACAATTAAAAGTTTATTCATCTTTAATTTAATAGTGTTGTGAATCAATGATTAAATATGATTTAGTTTTATAGAAAAGAAAAAAAAATAGATCATGTCTTTTATCAATGTCGTAAATATGTCAAAAAAAAAAAAATAAAATCAAATTTTAAGTTTTATTGAAAAAAATAAATCCTATTATTTAAAGAACAAATAAAAAATCATCATATGTGTGTAAAATGTAAATACATCATTACGAAAAATAAAATAAATGATTTACTACTATATGATAATAAAATGTGTGTAACATGATATATAATATTGAAAGATAGAATATATTCTATTTTTGAGTTAGTATCTTAATCGAAAAGGATAATTTCATTATTAACGCTAGATTTTCTATTTTCATGGACTATTTACTTTAAATTTACATTACAGTGACTTTAAAAATAAAACATAAACATGTCTCTCTATTATTACTTTTATTAACAAAAAAAAGAAAAGAGAAATTTAATTATTATATTTTATTTTTAATTTTAATTACAGCTGCCAATTTTATTTATTTCCACATCCATGGGTTCCAGCTTATCAAGGTGTTATCACATTTTTTGTGATAGCAAATTTTACGTTAGCTACTTTTATGGATCCTGGTGTTATACCAAAAGGTATTTATTATTATTAATAATTTTTTTTTGTAACAAAACAATAAAATTTTTGTTTTATTTACTTAGCTCCACCAGATGAGGATAGGGAAGATGAATTCAGAGCACCTTTATACAAAAATGCAGAAATAAATGGTATAACTGTGCGAATGAAGTGGTGTGTTACATGTAAATTCTATAGACCACCTAGATGTTCACACTGTTCTGTTTGTAATCATTGCATAGAGGTAAATTTCATATAATTTTTTACATTTTTTTTAAATGACATTAAAATTTGTATGTTTTCTTTATAGACATTTGATCATCATTGTCCTTGGATGAATAATTGCATTGGGCGTAGAAATTATAGATTTTTTTTCTTTTTTTTAATATCGTTATCAATACATATGCTAAGTATATTCTCATTATGTTTAATTTTTGTATTGAATCATAAAGAAAGACTAGCAAATGTTGAACCTATAGTTGCGTATCCTTTTTTTTTGAATGTGACGAATTCAATCGAAGACAAACAAAATAATTTGAACAGAAAAATTATATATTATATATATGTTTTAGTTACATTTTGTTAACTTAAATAATTCTCTATTGTTAAACTAGAGAAAAAGTTGTAACAGTCATAGAGAAAGTATTAAATGTTTTATTTTTTTATTTATACATCAGCTGATTGATGATTAATATTTATTTTTACACAAAGCATATATCATTTAAACGAACCAATTCTGAAATTTGTTAATCTATTTTGTTTATCTTTCAATTTTATTTATTTATTTTTAATAATATTTTCCTTAACTATAAATATTTATTATGTGTGTTAATATTTTATAGTATTGTTTTAATGGCAATTGTAACAATTTTGGCAATACCAATATTTGGTTTAACTGGTTTTCATATGGTGCTTGTATCACGGGGACGTACAACAAACGAACAAGTGACTGGAAAATTTAAAGGTGGCTATAACCCTTTTTCACGTGGATGTTGGCATAATTGTTGTTATACACAATGTGGACCACAATATCCGAGGTAATTATTAAAAAAATAAAATTTAATTTTATGAATTAAAGTTTGTGTTTTATTTATAGTTTATTAAAACCACAAAAATATACATCTAAACGGTCGAAGAAGGAAAATCAAACAATCAGTACTATAACAAGTGACCGTGATGGAAGGCATGCAGTGCAACATTCTTTAAACCAACAGCAGCAGCAGCAGGCGTTGTACGATAGGGATAGACATACACAGGTAAAAACCTATACGGATCATGGAAATGGGCATGGGCTGCGATCAGGTGGATCTACCCACTACAGCAAGGTGCGTAATATTTAGATGAGAGTAAAAATTACTAAAAAAGAAAATCTTGATGAACGGAGCTGATTGATATCGCGCTTGGTTTTTGTTGGGTTTTTTCTGTAATTAATTAATTATTATTAATTTCTGTTAATTTTTTTTTTGGTTTTGGGTTACTATTTAATTTTTTTTTTTTGTGCTTATTATATTATACACGCTGTTTTTATCACATTTTATGTGAAAACTACTGAATAATATAGTTTATAATGAATTTTTTGTAACAAAGAGAAATAATTATTAATATTCAATGCAAAATTCAAGAAAAAAATAATGAAAAAAAACTTCTTTATCTATTCTTAAAAGCTTATCTCACAGTATTATATAAAAATTTTATTTTTACTTCACTTTAAAAACTATTTTAACCTTTTTATCATTTTTTTTATCGTGTTATCTGTTTGATTACGATTCTTTGTTTTTTTTTTAATAGTCTTACAATTTTCAAAGATTTTTCAATAATACCTTTCTTCTTCAAGAGAATCCTTAGTTCCTAATTAGAATTCAATATAAAAATAAAATGTATGTTGAATTTATCAAATTACAATATTTATTGAAGTAGCGCATTATTCAAAGTCTGATAAGAAACAAAAACACTGTAAAATATATTCTATTCTCAAGGTAGAATTATTAAGCAAAAAGGTGGATAACTTTTGTTATTAGTCAGACTAGCTAAAGCTAGGTAGGTTGTAATGCATTATTATATATATATTATTTTGATATTAAGCATATATAAATAAACTTTAAGGTAGCTTTACTAAGTTTTTACTCTCAATTTACATAGCTTCAGCTTATTTATTATTATTTTTATATAGAAATTGTATTTATTAAAGAAAAATCATAAATATTTTAATTATGAAATAAAAAAAAATAAATCTGCTACACTTATTATTAAGAAGTGGTGGTATATGGTGGTCAAAAGAGAATTTTATAAAAAGCTTTAAGAAAAACCTCAAAATACAATTTTTTTTCTTCTAAGAACCATTTCTTTTGTAATCTAACTAGATTTTCTATAAATAAAATTAAAGTAAATAAAAAAAATAATGCAAATTTGTATATTTTATGATCAAATTTCATTCAATTTTTATTTTTTATTTATTTCCTTTTTTATCGTGGAGCAAAAACTCTAAACCGAAACTTTGATATTAAAATAATTTTTATTTAATTTTTTCTCTCGTTCATAAAATTTTATAATCAATCACTCAGTTTGTCAATTGCGTGTATTTTGTTGATATTATTATTAAATAATAATAAATTCCTTTAGTGTGTACGGCACCTTATAAAAGATCTTTTTAAGTAAAATTTCTATTTGAAATTGTATAGATTTTTCTTAGAAAATAAGTAATTTATTTTGAATAATAGTAGTGAATAATGGTAATGGCTTCTTGTTATATTACGTAGCCTTTTGTATTTAAAGTGTAGTACTTAATTCATTATTTATTTATTAACAACAAGATGATTATTAAAGATTTAATAATGATCCGTTTTATTTAAGTGGTGATGAGATAATTGATTCCACGAATTTTTTTATAAATTTATTCTTTTATTAATTAAATATTTTATTACCCTTAAAAGAGAGAGAGAGAGTCGTTTGTAATTTTTATTATTAGTTTTTGATAATAAATCATTATTAGTAATTAATAATCACCTTGTTATTCATTTGATTTATGCTTTTCTATAAATTATTTTTTATTGCTTTTTTATTTTTGTTTTATTATTATTTGGTTATGTTGCTGCTATTATTATTTATTTTTATTTTTATTACAAATAGTGTAATAAAAATGTATTATTATTATTTAAAATACAAATAAGAAATAATTAAAACTGCTTTATTTGTAAATTGGTCACTATACACACTTCATTAATTAATAACAATTAGAGAACAAAAAAAAGTAATACAAAAAAAAAGTTAAAAAAGAAAATTTTTAATAAAGCAAAAAATATCACAAACGTAAGTTTTAAATTATTATAAATAATTATTATATATTTTTTTATTTTTATTATTATATTTATTATATATATATATATGATTCTTTTTATTTATTTACTTTTTATTCTTTTCTTAGTTATAAAAAATAATAATCTTTTTCTTATGTCTTCTTATGTTAAAATTTAATTTTTTTGGTTTGTTTAAACTTTTTAAACTTTATTAAAGTCAAAATTCTTAAGAAATTGTTGTTTCTCTAGCACAAGATTTTTCTTCTTCTTTTTTTTGTTTGTTTGTTTTTTTTTTTCATTATTCTGTCTGATAATCTAATTGCCGATGATGATTGAAAGTTAAAATCAACTTTTTGCAACCAAAAAAAAAATAAATTCAATAAATACTACAGTCAGATATTATTGTGCATGCCAATGACAATTTTCGATGTTTTTTTTTTAATTAATAATTCTGAAAGTTATTTAAATTTTTTACCCTTCAAATTAATTAAATTCTTATTACTTTCTTAATTCCTAAGTTTTCATTTCCCCCTTTTTTTGTTTGTTTGGATCTCTCGTTGTTAAGAATTTTGACTAATTTTTAATTTTTTTTTTAATTTAACATTTTTATGTTTATTGGAATTATAGATCTTTTAGTAAATCAGTTTTGAATTTTGGTTTTTAAATTTTTGTAATTAAATATAAATAAAAAATTATGTGATGACTAAAATCAAGCAAATAATAAGATTTATAATTTTTATAGTTATTTATTTATTTATTTATATAGCAATTAATTTTCTTATTTAATTAAAATGAAAAAAAAAACGTTTTTATTGTTTTGTAAATTTTAAATAAATAAATAAAAATAAATGTTTTGCAGAAATATTATAGAAGCAAATCATTAACAGATTCATCATATACCTCAAGTTATTATGATGAATCATTTTTAACTAGTGCAACAACATCAAGTGATAGTTCATTTGATAGTTTATATCAATATACAAAAATTGATCCACCTATTGTTAATAATTATTTATAAAAAAAAAAAGGAATTAATTAATAAAAATTAATTTGATTTATTTTTGTTTTTTATATTTATATATATATTATATATGATGGTTTTGTGGTGTGATGTTTTTTTTTTCATATTTGTTTTCCTGTCACATATCACGTATATAAAATAAAAATATTTTCTTGTTGTACGTTTTGTAAGTTAAAAATGAGTAACAAGTTCAAGTGCAATGTACTTTGTGTTGTGATGTATTTCGTCCCATAAAACTAATAATAAACAAACAAAATAATCGTTTATCTTTACAGGTGTTATTTTATTACATTATTTTCATACAAATATTTCCATTAAAAAACATACCAACAATTTTAATACTTAATAATTAAAATAATTAATTTTTATAAAAAAAAACAACAAAAAATTTTTTTAATTATTTTTTGTAAATTAATTTTTGTTTTATTCTTTTTAAAAAAATAATTTGCAGTGGTTTATAAGAAAATACTCCGATTCAAATCATTATTCGATTTCAAATCAACCATCATTTTCGTCATCGGAATCAAGAGAGTCTGAAAGTTCATTTTCATCGACTGCATCAACAATGAAAAGTTGTTGTTGCTGCTGTTATTACTTGTGCTGGTGGTTTCATATAAGAAGTTGTGATTGTTATCAATGTCAACATTTTGAATGGAGTGAAGATGATGAATATTCTATTGAAAGTACTGATTGAATAGTATTAAAAAAAAAATGTAAAAAGAAAAATCTATAAGCGCGAATAATAGAAGAAACATTTTTTTGTTTGTTGATTTGATTGATTGGTATCTTGATTCTTGAAAAAAAAATTATAATGAATTTGCATAGCCAGCCGAAACAAATTAATATTTAACTTAAAGTAACTAAAAAAAAAAAAAACCAACAAAAATTGTAATAAAAAGAAAAACAGATTATTTATTTTTTATTAATTAATTATTTTATGTTTATATATAATAAGTTTATTTATTTATTTTATTTTATTTTTTTTTTATTATTTCATAATAATAATAATTTTTCATGTTAAGAAAGTAACCAAAAAAAAAATGGGAAAAATATGACTTTATTTTATATTGTATTTTGTTTTCTTTTTTTTTTTATAATCATAATTTATAGTTATCACCTGGCAGAGAATGTTCTGATACCGATATGGAACCGCAAGCATCACAAAGTCAAGACTGTGAACCAACACCGCCACTACAAAGACACGGTTCAAAAAGTAATTTCTTTTTACCACCAATTGATGGTGGTGATTCACCACGTCATGTTAGGATGTACCCACCCAGACATAGTCCACATCCAAGACAAAGGTATTATTTATTGTAATATCGTAGTCATTAGATTAAACTTTTATACAATTTAACAAATCAATTCAATGTAAAATTTATTACGAAATATTTTCTATTCATTTTAATTTACATACAAAAATAATTTCTTGATGGAAATGTAATTGATGGAAATTTTATTCAATTTTGGTAAAATTGTTTCCATTAATCAGAAATTCCTTTAAAAAAAAAAGAAAATTTTATAGGTAGAGGAGCGAGCAACATACTAATAGCACAAATCCAATTTCTGTTATTAATTTTTTTTCTTTATTTTATTTATATTACTGGTTGTTGACTTTTCATTTATTTTTGTAATTTGTTCTATTTGTTCATTATTATTTTTTTGAGTTCTGTGATTCTGTTTTAATATTATTACGACTGAATAATTTTTGTTATTATAAAAAATATTTTTTCTTATTTTTTCTATTTTATTAAAAATGTTTAATAGGGGATTAGATCCTTCACGTGGTTATACACCAGATGCATTATCGCCAGAACAGCAAACACAAATGATGGGTATGGGTGGTAATGTTGTAGTTGGTGGTGGCAGTGTTATAATGCAACAACAACAATTATTGCAACAGCAGCAGCAACAACAATTGCAGCAACAAGGTGCATCACGAGGACCGTCAGCAACACCAACAATGCAACAACGTATTAAAGCTCTTGGTGTTGCAACGCCACTTGCAATGTCAAGTCCTGTCCGAAGGTTTGTTTTTCTTTTTAATCTCTAACATACTAACTAAGAAATTTCTTTTATGTTTTTTAAAAATACGAAAACTTTTTATAATTTTTTAAAAAATTAAACTAAATTTTAACAGCAAAATATTGTTTGTGATTTTATGTTTTAACATTTTTCATTGTTCATTTATGTTTTATAATTTTTAGTTATTACTTTTTCTATTTTTTTTTTAGTAATATATATAATCAACAAGCTTAAGATTTTTTTTTTTAATTTCTTTTTTATTATAATTTATGATTTTTTTAATTTGAATTGCATCGTGGTTAATTTTTATTTATTTTTTTTTAATATTGATTTTTTGATATATATTTATATTTATATTTAGATATTAATCATAACTTCAATGAATTATAATAGAGTAATAATATATAGAAGATATGAAAATATATAATTAGGTGTTAATAATATGGATGATTTATTATTATATTTATAAGTGGCGTTTAAAATATTTTCATTTAATCTTTTCTGCCATAATTTTAACTTCATTAATAGCCAATTTTAATTTATAATAAGAGATAATTTAGTGTACAAAAGAATTATTTCCATTTTCTGCTTTAGAATATCTTAGATTAATTTTCTTATTCTCGGCGAAGTATTGGGTTTTCATAAAGCATTTCACCTTATTCTTTTCAAAGATGTAGTTAGAATGCAGGTGATTGATTAACGTAGGTAACATGTGTTTCTTCATTGTTTCTAGCCAATCTTAAAAATAAAATATTTAAATAAAAGCAATTGTTAATTAATTAATATTTTATTTGAAAAAAATTACACTTTTACGAATAGATTGATGAGAATATTCTATTCGTATTAAAATTTAATTAACAGTGGTGCTTTTATTATTTTTAATGCATAAACCTTTCAATAATTCTAAAATTAGGACGAAAAACTGTCGCCTAATCTCAAAGAGTTAATTATTATTATTATTTATATTTATGAGTTAAAGAGATTTGGTTACATAATAGGAAAATAGGACATAATAGGGTTTTATTTATTAATTTTTTTTTAAATAACCGGTATTATTTCATTTTCATGTATATTTTAATTATTATTATTATTTCCCTTATTAAATTATTAATTAATTATTATTATAAAAAATTAAAATTAAAAGCAAAATACCTTATTAAAAATATATAACAGGTGGACATAGCTGGGATATGAAAACATTCATACGATTCAGTTACTTACTATTATACGGTAAATCATTCTACCTAGATAGTAGAA
Source organism: Ptychoptera albimana (assembly GCA_961205885.1). Taxonomy (NCBI): domain Eukaryota; kingdom Metazoa; phylum Arthropoda; class Insecta; order Diptera; family Ptychopteridae; genus Ptychoptera; species Ptychoptera albimana. The sequence continues at coordinate 256,322 of OY540805.1, read as the reverse complement.
GTGCAAAAAAAAAAAAATTTAAATTCATTTGGTTGCCAGAAAAAAAAGTTTTTTTTTTATTTTATTTATTTATTTCTTATTATAATTTTATTTATTTTTAGTTTTATTTAATTTTTGTTTTAATTTAATTTCATTTTAAATTTTATATTTTTAAACTTAATTTAAGCCTTTAATTTATTATATTAGCTTTTGTGAATGAAAATTTATTTATTTAATTTTCTGCTGTACGTTTTTCTCATTCATGAAATAATAAATTAAAAATTCTGTTATTTAAATAGAATATTTGTTGGCTTTATTGTATTATTATTATTTTTTGTTATTATTCCTGACTTACATTTATTATCTCTTCTATCTAGTTTTTAAAATAAATTTGTTTAGATAAATTATATTTTATTTTTATTATGCATTGTTGTTTTGATTTCTTTTAATTTAATTTATTATAATTTAAATTTATTTTACTTGTTACTAGTTTAAAAAATTATTTACATTATTTACAGTCACTGCTCGAATAGTAGCGAATAGTAGTGTTTTAAGGGTAAAAAGAGACTTTAAATCACTTTGATTCTAAATTTTAAGTGTTTCAATTGAACCATAATAAACAAATAAAAATATAAGCTCGAAAGTAGTGACTGTATTTATGTTTTGGCTGCTGATTAATTATGTATAATATAAATTTAAAGAGATTAAAAAAAAAGAAGCTTTTAATTGCTGTATATATGTTCAAAAGAGACTCGTTAATCTGACTAAAATTTACATTACTTTGCTGCCGCGCTTTTAATTTTAAATTATAAATTTAATATGTATTTTGGATAATTTATTATTGCTTTTAATTAATAAAAAAAAATTATTGATTTTACCACTATTTATTAATTTGTATCTTTGTTTGCTTTTTCAATTAAATAAAAAAATAGATCAAATCCGGGAACACCTACGCAACCAAGGCGTCCTGATTTTATTGGTGTTAATTCACAAAGTGGTAGTAATCAAATTGGTTCAACCTATTATGATTTCCCAATGCAACATCAGCAACAGCAGCAGCAACAACAACAGCAGCAGCATCATCCTGGTCTTCCTCCACAACCTCCACATGTAGCATCACAACAACAACAACATCCACAACAGCAATTAGCAATGACACACCATAATGGTGGTCCTCGTATGCAGCAAAGTCAATATGGTGGAAGTCCACAACGACGCTTCCTGTCTGAAGGTGAACTTGTTAGACAAGGAGCGGAATTATCATATGCACGAACGAATAATACAGTAGATAATATTAGAGAATTAGCTGGTAGTCCACAAAGGGGGGTTTATATGTGGAAAGATACTTCCCCTGGTTATGGTAATCATCAGCCAGTGCCAGGTGTATTTGGGAATGCAGTACAACAAAACATGATGATTTCTAGGCAACAACAACAGCAGACTCCCACAGTCCAGTATATAGTGGGTGGTGGTGTCCAAACCACAATTGATCATAATGCATTACCATATGATATGCATCACCATAGATCTAATCCGACAAGTCCGACACAGCAATTACAGTATTCTGGTAGTGGTGGGAATGGTAGTGTAGTTGGAGGAATAGTGAATAGTTTAGCACAACGATATCCACCTTTACAGCAACAACAATCACAAAATAATGTTACAGGTGGAGGTTATCATCCTGCATTGCGCGGCGGTGTTCCAGTTTTTCCGCCACAGCCATCGCCACAAATTAAACGAAAAGCTACTCCGACAAGACCGATGTCTTTTGTACGTGCATTAGAAATGACGGATTCAATGGAAATGACAGCAACGAGCAATAGTAATGGTGGGAATGTACTAGATCAAAATCATCACCAGCAATCAAATCAACACGTACGTACATCAAATAATGGTGCAACAAATGTGAATCATAGTCAGCAACAACAGCAATCACAACAACGCTCAACAACACCGACACCGGATCGAGCTAGTGTTTACGATATGAACTATGAAATTTCAGTATAACAACTTTTTATTTTTATAAATAAGGATAATAATAATAATAAGTATTATATTATTATTATTATTATTAATAAAAAAACAAAGATTACAATTTAAATTATATTTAAATAAATAAATTATTATTATATGAATGAAACGGAAAAAGAAATGGGAGAAGGAAGAAGAATTATATATATAAATAATTGTTTTGTTGTTAATTGATTGATTGATAGATTGATTGATTATAAAAGTGGCATAAAAATGAACAAACAAAAAAAGAAAATTAATTAAGGAGAAATTAATTATGAAAACAAAAAAAATAATTTAAAAAAATCTTTTTTCTTTATGTGTAATTTGTGTATTTTTGTTATTACTTATTATTATTTAATTTAATTTAATTTAATTTAATTTAATTAATTAATCTTATTGTGTTATTTGTGTGCATATATATATGATATATGATATGAGAGAAATGTTAGATAGGTATGTTTGTGATAGAAGGAAAAATAAATATAAAAAAACAACATATACTGCATGAATGTGTTTTTTTTTTTAATTAACAAAGAATGAGAAATAATATTATTTATAAATAAATAAGTGAAGAAGAAATAAATAAATAAATTAAAGAATAAAAAAAAAACTTTATACCGGTCAAAAGTATAATTTAGATTAATCAATTAATTAATTTCACATACATTCATATATAAATACTATAAAAACGTCGATAATTATTATTTGTTTTATTATTTTATTATAATTTGTTATTATTTAAGTTTACCGTGCAATTCAGCCGTGCGCGCCTATACAATTAAGATATAATTTGTACTTTGAAGACAGAATCTGTATTCAGGGTGCATAACTATAACGATTGTTTTGAGAAAAAAAAAGAAAAACGTTTCCAAAGGCATTAGAAAATAATTTTTGTTCATTACCAATGGGAAACATAGTTTTGTAAAAAATATTTATTGTTAACTGTTAATAGTTTACGAGATAATATTTTGAAGATTCAATTTTATGTGCCTGAATATCAACAAAAAATAATTAATTCTAATTTTGTTAATAGGCGTCTGTAACTATATAATTATGCTGGAAAAAACAATTCACATTTTATTTATGCATTTTTTAATTGCAAAAATCAATTCATTTTTCTTTTTTTATTTTGTATATATATTTTGATAAAAGAAAAACCCAAGTGACAGTACAATTTTACTTTTTGTTAAATTCATTAATTAATTTCATTTTTTTATTAACAAATTTAATTTAATTTAATTTAATTTTTTCGTTTTCGTTAGTGAAATATAAAAAAAAAAAAAAACTAATCATTTGTTGTTGTTTTAATCAAATTAATTATTTTTTATTGTTTTTTTCCTAGCTAAATGAATTTTGTATTTTCCCTTGTTTTATCTTTTTATTTTTTTTGTTTAAAAAACAAGAAATTAATTTTAATTATAATTTTTATTAATTATTAAATATCGAAATAACGTCCTTTTAAAAACTGGCTAGTGTATTATTTTTTAAAATATTTATTATTATTTCGTACTAATTACTTTACATTACATTTATTTTTTTTTTTTTTATTTATTTAATTAACAAATTAATTTATTATTTATGTATAAAATAAAAATAAAAAACGTGCATATAAATTATATTTATCTAAAAAACAAAAAAAAAAAATATATATACAATTTTACATGTGAAAATCAAGTTATTTAATTTTATTCTCTCTTTATCTCTGTGTTTATTACCATCATTACTACCACCTACCTTCCTTATATTTATTATTTCTTTTGATAACATGGCAAGTGTGAAGCTTCGTTTACGGATATTTCACAATACGGATATTACACAAATTTCATCCAATTTCACTAGCAGAATTAATTATATTTCTTATCAAATTTTTTAAACTGAATGGATGTGATTCCACATTCTGTTTTCGTTATTCTGCTAACCGAAACCGAGGATTGACTGTAATCAAAAAATTATTTCATCAATTTTATGTTCATAATTTCAATTTTACGTAAACATTATTTACAATTTTACTTATTTAAAAAAATAATTAAAGTCAAATCCCAGTATTCAATTTCCATCATCAAAACTGAGTTATGGTAGATTTTATTCATTCAATTTTATCACTATTTACATTAGTACTATGAATAGAATTCAAGGAATCACTGTTAGGAAGACATATATGATCAGTTAACACTTTGTGATGAATAAAATTATAATTTTCAAACTTTTTATTTCCTATTCTGTTGTAGAGATAATTAAATGGTGCTTACAATAGATATCATATATAATTGGTCATTATTATTATTTTTGAAACAACAATAGATTTAAATTTCTATCAAGATTATAAATATGATGGTAGTTCAATTATGGTTCGGGTTTAATAAAATGTTTTTTTCATTTTATTAAACAGAAGCTTGATAATAGTCATATATTTCGCTTAAATTGTAATAATTGACCAAACGAATATTCCCAACAGCTAAAGAATTATAAATTTAGTATTGTAGCACAGATGACGATCTTGTATTTTTGACATGGAAAACTTATGACTGGTAATTATCATTTTTATTCAAGAGAATGTATTATTATTATTATTATTTTATCGGATTTTTCATGTTGTTACATTAGCACTTGTGCAAATGTTTTACTAATTATTGTTTGTTTATTTGCTATAAACACATGGCAGATACACTAGTATTTGTACGAACACACGATGAGGAATAATACTCCGATTTTAAGGCAATTTTAAGAATAATCACAAATATGGAAGATGTAGAAGACAGAAAAAGAAAACATTATAAAACAGGGATTCGGTTATGCCTGTAGTTAGTAATTTTTTTAATTAAAATATCATCTCTTTATTTATTTAATTATTAAAGAATAAGTGAAAAATAAAAAATGAGAATAAAACGACTGACATCGCTTATAAAATGTTATAAATTAAAAATATAATTAATTAATACAATTATAAATCAAATAATTAAGTTGAACAATGCGTGCGTGTGTTTTTTGATTGGAATTTGGATTTAAAAATGGAAATTAAAATTTGTGTTAATTTATTTTAAAACAATATTAATTGATTTGTTTAAAATTTTTTATTTTTTCTTTTTTTTTATTGAGAATTAATTAATTAATTAATTAAATAAAAAATAAATTTGTAAATATATATTTTATAAATAATAAATAAATATATAATTAATTACATAATTAACTAATGTTGAACTAATTAATGTTGTAAATAAAAATCAAAAAAGAAAGAATAATAATAATACAAAAATACTAATTGTATAGATGAATAAATAAATAAATTTATAAAATAATAAAAAAAGAAAATTAACTAAAAAACAAATCATTAAATGTCAACAAAAATAAAATAAAAAACAGAAATTATACTGTTAATTTTTATTATCTTCCGTTTTCCCTTGTTATTAGTGGTGTTAAATTAAATTAATTTTAATAAAAACAACCTGTGGTCCCCCGTTCAATGTAATATTTTTTGCATAGCATTTGACTTGATTTATTTCATTACTATATATTACGTACATTTTTTTATTAAATAATTTCCTGATTTAATGAGTTTTATTTTACTTAACGTTATCACAGGTGAAAGTACTGTTTATTACTGTTATTTAAATAATTCACAAAATCTAATAAAAAACCCTACAAATGTTTCGTAAATATAATTTTTAAATTAAAATTTTTTTAATTTTATTTTAATTAATTTAGTTAATTAATAATAATGCCAAATAAATAATTAAATAAACAAATGAGAATAATATCAGTTTATTACTGCCAGTTTTTATTAGTAAATAATGAATAAATAAAAAGAAAAAATAATTTTTCTTGGGCACACATCCTTAGCAAAAAAAAAATATTAAAAAAAGAAAAGAAATTATTATTCTGAATGAAATTTAGTTTTTGCATAGACAATGCAAAAAAAAAAAAACAAAATTGTCCAATTGACAACATTATCACAAATGATCTATTAATTTTTCGAAATTAATATAAATTTATATATAATGTAATGTATAACAATCCAAAGATTTTGTAAATAATAAAAATAAAAATATTTTTTAATTACTGTGGCAAAAATTTTAATATTAATATATATATTATAATAATAATAATAATTAATGGAAATAAAATTTGTGCACATTATAAATAATAAAAGTACTAATACAAATGATTAATTTATATATGACATCAAATAAATGTAATAAATTTCATTAAACATGGAAAAAAAATGAAAAAAGAATAAATTATTTAATTATATAAAGAGAAGAGAAAAATCTATTGTATTATTAATCAAATCACTATAAAATTAGCATATGAAATCCATTTATCCTAATCTTCCAAACCCGATAAAGATTATGTTTTTTCTAAACATTCTGAACATTGGTTTTCCTGGAGAAACTATAATCTTTAATTCAGCAAAAAACTTATTGATGTCAACTTATCGAGAATCAAACCATTTTATCGTTACTTTATAGCCATAGATGGCATTTGACCAATTTGAAGGATACATTATTTACATATTCTTTGTATAAAAGTAAATTAAAGTACAGGTCACAATACGATCTGTACTATATCTCTACTATAAACTATAAATAAACAAACTATCATATTCACAAGAAATACCTTTCAAACGTTTTAGGATTTTCCAAAAAATTTTATTGATGTGTATAAAAGTATTAATTCGATGGGAAATTCCTGCGATCATGTTTTATTGTGTGGTAAAGCTCATGCCAAATATAATTGTTGCTAAAACATTAACGGGTAATTTTACCTAGGGGTGAAGAAAGCATTGGAGTGATTTAAGGGCTAATAAGATTGATTTTATTTTTTTAATAAATAATATTTATATTTATCTATATTTTTTATTTTTACTCTAATTAGAATTTCCAGTGCAAGGTTTTTATTTAATATTATATTCTTGCCAGCGATGCCAAGTAAATCAGTAAGTTCTAAATAAAAACACGTTTTTAATTTTTTAATATTTGCTAATACTTTTGCAACTTTTTATTACTAATTTAAATCATTGAATCATTATAATTTTATTTCTTTATTTTATTTGTGTAACAATAGTTGCTTGTTAAGATTTGTAACTTTTTTGTTTAAATTTATAAGCTATACATCATTTAAATAATAGTTTAAAACACATTTATAATAACAAACATAAATATTATTTATTTAAATAAATATTTAATTTTCCAATTTAAATTATCACTCAGAAACTGTGATAATTGTTTAAATTTAGTTTTATTGTCTCCAATTATGTCTTTTACCTTTTAAATTATTATTATAATCATTATTACATCACATTCCATTGTATTTTGTTTTTCGCATCTCATTGGTCTTTAGTCATCTCAAAAAATTAAATTAATTACTGATTTAGCATTTAATCAAATAAAAAATAATAATGTTTTTATTTTGGAAGTAACTTTATCTAGTTTGTGCAATTATATTGCTGCTATTTGATTCCTTTTGAATGTGGTGCTAATAAAATCTCTTATATTATATTCTAAAATCTATATATTATGATATTTTTTTATATTCATTTAAACTATTTATTTATTTATTTATTTTTGTTTGATTATATGTTGCGTTTCAACAATATAAACAATGATGGTTTCTTCTCTACACTTTACTTATATTCAGCTAAAAATTTTTGATGGAAATCTCTAAATTTATTTAACATAATTTTTAATTTATCAGTTTGTGGTAAAATGGTTGTACGGAAATGGTAGGTGCCCGGCATTTGTCCAAAACCACTTCCTGGTACGATACATATTCCTAAAATGAAAACACATGTTGCATAGTTACCAACAGTTTTATATTAATTTAATAAATTTATTATTATATTTACCACTTTGCTCAAGCAATTGGAATGCATAGAACGTGTCTGGGGTTTGTCCAGCTTTCTTAGCTGCATCAATTGCCTTTTGTGGTAAGGAAATCTGAGGGAATGCATACATAGCGCCTTGCACTGGATTACAACTAAAACCTTCGATTGAATTAAATGTGTCAGCGACCATTTTCGCACGATGATTCAATTCGGTCAATACAGCCTGCTTTTCTTGAATATAAAGATCATAGGATGGATTTCCTTTTTTAGGAGGATTAACAACAACATCCATGCATGCTTGGCCTATTGTTGATGGACACAATTGGGCAGATAAGGACTTTAACAGCATAGCTTTGACTTCTGGGCACAAATTTATCACCTCTGCGTATCCGCCACGAATACCGCATTCACCCATGTAACCCTTAGAACATGACATAAAACTAGCCAATTCCATTGTTGAGTATGGTGCACCCATTTCAGTCATTACTTTTTTAAACGAATGGAATTGAGAGCCTTCAGCATAAATATTATCCTGATAAACCTCATCAGCAAAAATAAATAATTTCTCTTTGTACGCAAATTTAATGATTTCCTCAATATTCTCACGAGTCAATACTTGACCAGTAGGATTTCCAGGATTAATAACAACCATGACACGCGGTACACAAGTCTTTCTACTTTCGTCTATTGCACGTTGGAGTTCTTTTTCACTTAATCCCCAATTTTTAGATTCATCCAAATAATAACCAATTTGTGTCATATCGAATTCAGAAATGGTTGCTGAATATAATGGATATTGAGGTATTGGAACCATAACACCAGGTTTTTTGTTTCCCTCGTTATATCTCATCAATGCTAATAACGATTTAATTGCCCCGGATGCACCAGTTGATAACATTATATCTTCAGCATGAGATTTAATACCACCATCGCGCCTTTCAATATATTCAGCCACATGTTTTTTTATAACATCAATACCAGTTGATTCTGTATATGATCCAACTGAATAACCCTTACAACCTTCTAGTATAACATTTGCATGTTCTTTAGCATCTTCGGGAAATTTACTGTCTTTCATTAATTCAGGATATGTCACCAATGCAAGAACCTTAAATTAAAATTTATTTAAATAAACAATATCAGAGCTATTATTTAATTAAAAAAACAAATCTACTGACATATTTTTATAAAAAATGGACAAAATCACCGACAAAACTACTAATAATGCTAAATATTGCAAATTATATTAAACAACAAACAAAAAAAGTAATATTATCATAATATACATAATAATAATAACAAAATAAAAAAACTCCCAACAATTGACATTATCAATTTAAATAATTCATTTTTAATTTTATTGTTGATTGTTTTGAATTAATCAAATTTTTTATCTGTAATTTATTTTATTAACTTTTATTTTTAAAAATTAAATAATAAAATTGGTGAGAATATAATAATAATAATAAAAATAATAATAATACAATATAAAATGATATATGATTTTATTAATATGTATTTTCTTAATTAAAAGGGTGGTTCACGAGTTAATATTATAGCCAAAATGTATAGCTTGTAATTATGTAAAATAATCTTTCTATTTATAAGTGTATAAATATTTAGAATTAAAAAATAGAAATTAAATAAAATAATTATACGTTTAATTTTGTGTTAAACAATCTAAATCGAGCAACAAAAATCCAAACTGGTATACAAACTGGTTGGTTGTGACATTGACTAAATTTCCCTTTCATAAAACTATAAATTATCTATAAATATATATATATATATAATATAATATAATATATAATCTATATATATATAATTGTCTATAAATTTTTTTTTTTTTAATTTCTTTGTCATTCTCTTATAAATTAATAATCTAATCAAAATTAATAAACAATATAATTTTATTTATTTTCTTATTATTGAAATATTTTTATTGATTACAATGATATAAATTTTATTAGGAAAACCAAATAAATATTATCGGTGACAATGTATATTTTAACCACAGTTGATTATTTTGCTTAAAGTCAATTCAAATATTTTTTTTGATTAATTTTAATTTAAAAATTTCAAATCAAAAGATGATTAATAATAAAATAAACTTGTTATCTGTGCAAAAATTAATAAACTGTTATTTGCCATTTAATTTGTGACATTGAAAATATACAGTTAATTAAATAAAACATAAATAAAAGACACTTAATTAAATATTCATATTTAAAATCGCAATTTAACTGCATGACTTGGTAAAAATAAGAAAATAAACAAATAAAAAGCAGACAAGATAATATAAAAATATATAATTGATTAAATAATTACATAATATGTATTTACTTATATATATATACTTTTTTTAATAAAAATAATTAAAGAAAAAAAAAAAAACTAAAACCGATAAGATTAAGAAAATACAGATTACAAAGAAGAAAGACAAAAAAATCAAACGCAATGAATAAATAAAATTAATAATAGTTCCTCAATTTTAATCATTTGGCTTTCTTAAGACGGTATTAATTTACATTTAACGCTTATTTTAAACACTGAAGACTAAATTGTTGTTAATTATTGAATGAATTGTTGCAAAAATTATTAAGAAATAACACCGGCAGGTTTATTATAAATTTATTGTAATTTTGAAGGTCAATAAGCATGAACACTTGTATTAAAAATTACTACACGTAACTATGTTATTACATAGCCTTATAAGCGGATAACTTTTCTTGGCAGCAACATCAATAATATAACAATAAATGATTGTTTATTTGAAAAAAACCAACCAGTAATTAATATAAATAATAGAAGAGAAAAAACTCGTTTTTGTTACTTATTTACATACAAATTAAATCGCTAAAAATAAATATTAAATAAGCTTAAAAAAATAAATTTAAAAAAAGGTGATAAAAACCTATTTGTTTCTTTTAAAATAGACTTTTAAATATTTATTTATGGAATAATACATTTTAGTTACTTACTTGGCGTAAAAATGTAAGTGGTATTTGCCCCATTGCATGACAATCACCAATATTAGCACGGATGACCTCATCAAACGGTTTTTTAATACCCTGAAGTAATAAAAAAAATAGAAAAATTCGATTAATTGCCTAAATAACCATAATTCATATGATGCATGAGATGAGAGATCAAAAAACTAATAAAATGACAAAGAAAAAAATGTAAACAAAAAATATTTTTTTTTAGAAAAACACTTGTCAAAACAGAAAACAAATCTTTTAAATATTCTGAAACAATAAAAAAAGAATCTCATTCACAGTAAGAGCCACATGTTGTCTATTTAATAGCGCGATAACACTTGGACCAAGTGAATTTATTTTAATTATTTTTTTTTTTCATCTATTTTTTCTCTCAAAAATTTTCATTCATTAATTAATTTATTTATTGATTTTACTTACTTTGTAGTATTTTTTATTTTTGCAATTTTCTTTTGCTACACATAATAAATGAAAATTAACGTCGTAGTGCGCGCAATATACAAATGTTTATACAAAATCCTTCTTCGTTTGGAAGCATTAAAATCAATAAAAAATATAAACAACTTGGTGGTAGTAGGCGTTGTGTTGCGATATTATACAACACGTGTTTTTTTTTTTTAATTTTTTATTTGTATGTATAAAAATTATGACGTAGTTGCGCATCGCGAATCTATCGAAATAACAAAATTTATATTGAAAACCAAAACAAACAAATACTAAATACCAGAGATTTTTTTTTTTTAACTTTGTATTTAAGCATTTTTAAAAATATGACGTTATGATGCAGATGAGGGAACTCCTTCAAAAACTATATCACATGCTCGTATTTTTAATAATATTTGTGCTATGGTTTTTATATTCTGTCATCAAATCGATTTTTTTTTTGTTTTTTACAATTATAATTAAATTTCTTTATTGTTTACAATGTGATTCAAAAATTTGTTTTCTTTGTGCTTAATTAGTTTCTTGCTTTATTTACCAAATAGAATGCTGTTGTTTATTCATTATTAATTCTTTATTGCATTGTATTTTATATCATTAATTGCAAATATCCAGATGTTTTTTGTAATTAATATGTTTATTTTTTATTTATTGTTTATGTTTATGACACCTTCTTGATTAGTTTATTGATTGTTTGATTTAATAAAGAAATCATGATTATTGTTTTCCTGTTTTTATTGTTAATTTTTTATTCGTTTGTCATGCTCAATATTAAAAAATTAATTTCTATTCTTAAGATTTTTTTTTTATTTCAGAAAGGAGTTGACCCATTTTCTCTTTATTGAATTTATTCACATAAATGGGAACTATGTTGCATTTATTTCATTTAAAATCACACTGTGTACTAATTTGTTTAAAAAAAATTTTCTTTCAATTAGCATTAACAATTAGCAACAGAAAAATAAAAATAATAACACTGATTACATAAAAACAATCAATTATCGGTGTGATCGTGCAAGTTTTGTTAATTCCGTTTTTATATGAAATTATTTTTTATTTTTATATAAAGACAAATCGAAAAAACACTTGAAAATAATAAAAAAATCGATTAATTGTTGCAATAATGTAGTTCTCATTTGCGTATTTAAATATATAAAATACAAATTACATCAGAAAATGTATAAAAAAATATTTTTCTGCATATAGTTACTAACATATGACTAAATTTATATAATTTTGATATAACTTGTTTAAATGTTTAAATTAAATTTTACTTTACTTGTATTGTTTATAATAATTTTACTTAATTAATTAAAATAATATTACAGTGTTGACGTAATAACAGACAAGTTAGTTCTATAATGTGACAATGCATTTAGTAAACAGAAAATAGGATAAACAAGTTTCAACTTTCCAAAAAATAATGATAAAATTTAGAACGAGATTATTTTTTTATTTTAATATTATTATTGTAAGAAATGCACATGGTGACACAGAATAATTTTGAATGCAATTTTAAACGAATTAAATTAGAATAAAAATCATTAATAAAACAATAGAAAGATGACAGTTTAATATCCAATTGGAAGATATTATACAAAAATAATATTCTCTTACCATAATTCTCTGATTTAATTTAATTAATTAATTTAAATCACTTAAATAGTCAGTTAATTAACATTAATAAAAAAAATCAAACTTTCAACGCAATCTGTTATTTAATTAAATTGAAATTAATTTATTTGCAGCTAATCACATTTTTCTTACTTGGCATACATTTAGTTACAAAAGTAAATCTATTCCTCAACTACTTATCCAAAGAGTTTCGTTTTTATTCCATTTAACAGTCACTTAATTTCCTAATCACAAAACTTATAATTATTGATTATTACCTGTTCTAATTCCTTTTCAATAACTCCAGCTCTTATAACCAACGGTCCACGGACAGCATATTCCATTATTTTGATACATGGATTTATATTATCCAATGTACAAGTACGGCTCTCAGCTGCATGACCATTTGCTGATGCCATTTTCTTCGATGTAGAGAATGAACGATCTTTTTTATTTTATAAATAAATAATTTTTTATTATTTTTCTATTAGAATAATTTTAGTTTTTTGTGATTAAATTTTTTTTATTACTTGCAGTTTTATCAGCAGAGACTGAGTTACTCACAGCAGCAATAACGGAATGACGAGTGTACGATGAAACCCATTTTATGCTATTTTTTTCAATTAAATTTATATCTCCACCTATACTTTTGTTTAATAAAAATGATGTTGTGTTGGTTGTACATATTCTACTGCTAGCGCTACGATGGCAGATGTTATTCAAAATACGATAGCCTGCTGACATTTTGTATCTATGTAGTCGTGTAGAATTTTTATTTTTGCATTAAAAAAAAATCTTATTGGAATAGACTTAATTAAAGATTTTACTTACATTAATTCAATTTTATTTAGTGTATGTAATTATAACAATATTTTTTATATATAAATAAATAAATGATTATAAATTCCCACTTGTTTGTATTGTACTAAAATAAATAAAAAGGTAAATAAACTGTAATAAATTGTTGCTTACTGGTGATTTTGTAAAAAAAACTTAGCGTAGACTCAAACCACATATAGCATTTTAAAAATTCAATAACTTTTTGTTTCTCTGATTATTTACATTTCATAGTTGTATTTTTTTTTAAGTAAACAATTAATTAATAAAAAAAGGTAAATATAAAAGATTATTATTAAAGCTGTGTGTAAACAACAACAAAATATAAAAATTAATCAAATTCTATCATTTTTTTTGTTTTCAAATGTGATAAAAATAATTATTTATGCGTAGGGGCAAATCACATGATTTTAAAATTTTCATTTTTATTATTATTTATTTCGTATTAAAATATTTGTCTATTTTATATAAAATCATGTTTACGACAATAATACATTTTGAATGCAATTTACTTTATATTATTCTGTTGCAAAAATTCTATTTTTATCTATTCTAAGCACATAAATAAAATCTTTAATTTGTGCTCTAGTTAAGAAATGTTTAATAACAGGGTGTATAATTATTATATGCATATTATTAAGATTAAATGAAATATTTTAGTGAATTAAAATTACTCAAATAAGTTTTATGATAATTAAAGCACAAAACTTTTTATTGCTTTTAATTTTTAATAATTTCAAAAGCACAAATATATTTCAAATCAACTTTCAAGCTCTATTTGACATTTCTCGATTTTTTTTTGTTTAATTTTGTTACCGGCTTTACAACTACAAGGTTAGCTGTTTTCAATAATATACTCACAAAAAAAAAAATAAAATAAAACTTTTAATTTATAGATGTAAAACTTTTAAAGTTTATTTTAATAATAAAAAAATTATCATAAATGCAAAAAGAAAAAAAACAACGAGAAAAGAAAAATTTTTATTTGTATTGGTTGCCTGGTGACACTTTGCAGGTGTCTTGTTGTTATCAGTAAGTAATTTATATCGTTGATAATGGTTTTGTGGTTTTATTTATAATTTATTTGTCATGTTTGTTTGTTCCGTCAACGAATTGCAAACGAATTTTATCTTAAAAACTTGTAATCAGCCAAAAAACATAACCAAACTAAGATATAATCAACAATAGTTCACCTTAACTCTTTTTTTTATTAATAAAAAAAGAAATCAACAAAGTCTGTTAATTAAACGAATAAATAAAAGATTTATTTACTTAAATAATCTTAATGCTTTAATAAAAAAAAGAAGCAGAATAAACGTTTTTTTATATTTAGTAGAAAAACACAAATTATGCAGAATGATTATATCACTAAATTTTATTTGAAAAACTAATGATTTTAATTAAGCAATAATTAAACACTTGTGTTAAAGACAACTATAAACAGCACAAATAAAAAACTATTATTAAATTGATTAAATTTTCTAAAAACACTCGTTATAACTTTAAAAAATTATTAAGGAAGGTTAATAAAAGTTTATCAAATTGATAACGTTTTTATTATATATAATTATTATTTTTAAACCAGAAACGTCAACGAAAACCAACTCTAATCAATAATATTTAAATGTTAAATTTATTTTTGTATAATTATATGGAAAAAATTATTTAATGCAAAAAAATAAATAAATAAAATAATTGTTAGTAATCCTTGCCTTGTTATTTGAAACTCCTTTTGCAAAATACAAAACAAAACTAATTTTTTTAGTTTTAGAAAAATTCAAGAAAAAGGTGTTTATAAAGTTACTCAACTTTAATTATTTTTTTAATAATTTTAATACTTTTAAAGACGCCACACAAATTTTAGCTATACAGACTACTGTCCCCAAGACAAAAAACAACTCACTTACCAAAAAAATAAATTATTTCCACTTGTTTTCTGTGTAGCTGTTTTGTTACTTTGAGGAGAAAGGTTGCTTTGCGCATATATTTCCATTTATTCGTTTGTTTGTTGCCTACATGTCACTTTTATTTTATATAAAAATTTTACAAACACAACTTTTTTACTGTTCATTCTACTCTCTGGCACTCTCTTTTTATTTTACTTAAAAAAGTTTCGTCTTGCAGTACCGTAGTAAGGTTATTACTTTTTATTAATTAAATTAATTAAAACTCGCCTCTTACCCTACATATAAGGGTTTTTTTTTTATCTTACACCACAATTACATAAAAATTAGCAAGAAATTTATTTGGCTTCTTGCCGAATTAATCAATATAATTGTTTTTCTGTTTATTTGTTGGCTTCAATTTAATATTCGAAAACTTCTATATCTTTACAAACCTATAAACATGATTGCGTATGCAATTAACAATAATTATTTTTGAATCAAAATTAATTTTTATAGTTAGTATACATCGAGGCGATTTTTAATAATTTGTTTATTTTGCAATCACATGTTGTTTGTTTTTTGATTTTATTTTATTTAAAAAGTAATATTTAATTATAAATTTCGTTGGAAAAGTTGTTTATGTGCATTCGTTGCTGTGCAATTAAATTCTTAAATTATATTATAGTAACAAATTTAACTAGAGATGACCGGCACCTGAAAGAGATAAATTTCTACGTATTAAATTTCTGTGTATGAGATGAATTCGAAGTAAAATTGCATATTTTTTTAGTAAATCAATATTCCGAATTACAATTTTAAGTATTAAGATATAATTTTAATATTTAATAAGTGTAAACATGACATTTAAAAAATCTATTCATATTACCGAATTTTTAGTTTTAATAAGATCTAAAAGAGGAGTAAGAGTATCACTGATTGTTTAAAAAAA
The DNA here is from genome assembly GCA_961205885.1 of Ptychoptera albimana. Taxonomy (NCBI): domain Eukaryota; kingdom Metazoa; phylum Arthropoda; class Insecta; order Diptera; family Ptychopteridae; genus Ptychoptera; species Ptychoptera albimana. Next base: position 239,783 of record OY540805.1, on the reverse strand, counting down.
ATCATTCGTTAATATCTAATTAATATTTAATTCTAATTTAATTTTTAAAAGGGATAATATCTCACTTCAAATAGTAAATGAATGTTAAAATTAATATTTTGACGTGGACATTGAAATATAATAATATATTAACAGCGGTACGTAATCTAAGTATCACAAAATCTAAAATAAAATAAATTATTATTAATTATTGTAAAACATGGTAATTTTATTATTTTTGTTTAATTATTGTACAACTATTAAGGATATTATTATTTAATATTAATTTTAATGACTACATTTAATTTATGTACATTTATTCTTTTTTTTTTCTTTCTTTTTACCTTTTTTTTATAAAATAAAAAATAATAACATAATTACATGTTTAAAACATAGCACAACATAACTTTAGTATTCTTATACTCTCTACCAATAATTAGTTTTTATTAACCATGTGTCAAAAAATAAAAGAAGATTATTTAAAAATGAAATCGAAACAGGTTCATCAAAAAACAGGAAAACGAAAAAATAATTAGATTATTTTAAGCACCGAAAATATATATATTCATATAGATAATAAAATAATAATTTATTTATTTGGATTGAGTGAGTAATTTTTATATTTTGCCAACCCTAGCAAATATGTGACCTTCTGAAAGCACCGAAATGACACAATTTTTCTAAAAATCAATATAAGATATTTAAAAAATAAAGAAATAGAGATTCGATAAATACGCGTTTGCCTGTGATATATTTCTAACAGCACAAAATTCATTATAATTTATTTATTATATCTGAAGAAGTGCTTTTAATCCTCGATTTCAGATAGATTGCCTTAGGCGTAAAAAAAACTAAAATGCAACCTATCACATAATTTAAGATTGACTGATAATAAGACAAACAAACTGCACAGCAGTAGCTAACTTTATATTCTAAATAAATCCATCATCTGTTTACATACCGATTATTATTATTATAATTATCGAATCTCATTATTTAATTTAATTTTCTTCTTCTAATTAATTTAAATTCTATAAATTTTTTTTTTAGTTCATTTCAATTTAATTAAAATATAATTCACAAATCATTTTAATTATTATTTACATTTAAAAATTTAATTAATTTACAATTTTTTTTTAATTAATTAAATTTTGTTTTATACTTATTTCTTCATTTTTATTTAAAATTTTTTTTTTTATCAATGATTAGTTTTAGATATCACTTTCTATATATTCTTAAAATTATTTTTTTTTTTCTGTTTTATTTATAAATTTAATTTAATTTTTTAATTTTTTTTCTTTGTTTTAAATTAATTAATTCATTTTTATGTTTAAAAACTATTAATTTAATTAATTTTACTTCTTAGCAATTCTATATATTATAATATATGTAGAAAAAGTTTTTTTTTGTATTAATTATTTAATTTGTTTTTTTTTCTTCTTTAATTAAAATAAGAAAACAAAAAGAAAACAAAATATGGCTCTTTTAAATGAATTAAAATAAAATTTTAATTAACTTCGCAGTAGAATAATAATTAAATTAAATTTTAAAAAGAATTAAAAATGGCGATTGACTTACAATTTTAAAATTAAAACAATAAAAACAAAAACGCAAAATATCGTTGAGATCTAAATAGTTTTTTTTTTAAATAACAGAATTAAAAAAAAAAATTGTCGATTAATTGATTTACAGATTATAAGCGTTGTTTTGTTTAAAACTTTAATCCATATTTTACTGCATAATAACAGTTTATTTCGTGATATTTCGCGATGTAATAAAAGAAAATAATCAACAGATGAAAACAAACATTTTTTTTCATAATGATTTTATATACAATTTGTTTTTTTTCTTTTTTAGTTTACTAATTATTATTACAAATAATAATGAATTAATTAAATCGTTGTGTTGTTCACGTGGTAAATGTTTCTTTATTTCCATTTCTTATAAAGCTTTATTCAACTGGTTAAAACTGCTGCTGCTACTGTATTCTGTTTGCTACAAATATCTGCACAGATTTCTCAAGTTACTAAATTTACTTAATTAAATAAAAAATATTTTCATGTATTCAAGCTTTTTCTTTTATATTAAAAAATATATTGAAAACCATTTTGATTGCCAGTGGCAGTACATTTTTTTTTTTTGAAATATTTACTTTATAGGCGGCTAACTTTCTAATTAATTAAAACAAATAATTAAACTTTTTATCAATCAAGTTCAATTAATTTACAATTAGTTTTCTGTATCTTTATTGTATTATAATTTATTTTAATTAAATTTAATCTTTAATTTGATAATTTATTAAAGATTTTTTTTCATTAATTCCCACATTGGTTGATGATTATAATATTTACACATTTTCTTCTTGAAAAATAAAATTCTTTATTTATTAATTAATGGTTTATTTTGTTTTTTTTTTGTTAATCTTTTATCAATAATTAATAAATAAATTATAAAAATAATTTTTATAATTAAAAAATAAAACAAAAAGAAAAAAATTAAGAGAAACATGAATTAATTATTATTTATTTTTCTTCATTTTTTTTTTTATCTTTTTTAATTATATATAGTAAAAACAGTCTTTATTAAATTTTTTTGTTAATTAATTGATTTTATTTTCTTTTTTTTTTTTTTTTTTGCTTATTATTACTTTTCTTAATTATTTTTTATATATATATTTATCTAAATTAAATGCAATCCGCGTCAACTAAATTTCATTTTTCTTTTTAAATTAATTATTTTATTTATGCCTATATAACAATCTCATATTAATTTTTTTTTCTCCAAATTTTATCTTTATAATTAAAAAAAAAGACGTGAAAAATAAAAAAAACGTAGCGCATTTAGCATCACTAGCAAAAACAGCAGCAGTATTATAGACAAACCAAACCGATCTCACATTGCTTCCATTCTATATCTTCCTTTATGTAAATAAATAAATCGTAATAATCGATAAATTCTCTATATTTCTGCGCTTAAGTATTTGTTTTTTTTTTGTTTCTTCTCCTATTTTAATTTAGTTTAATTTAATTAATTTATTTAGTTTAGTTTTTCTTTTATTATTAAAATTTTATTTTTTTTCTTCTGTTCTTTTGTTGATGGCAAATGAGAGCTGCTACTAGTCACCAGGATGCTCCGGACAACAGCGATTCACTTCAAACCATTGGTCTATGCAACTAAATATGAGAATAAAAAAATTAAAAAAAAAAATATTTTAAATTATTTAAATGATGCTAATTACCCTTTATGATAAATACATAAACATGGCAATCGAGCTATTATGTCGCCTGGTGATAAATCTTCTAAACAAATAACACATTCTCCCTTGGCATCGGTTAATACATCCTCTGAAATTATTAGTTAAAAAAAAAAATAATAATAATAAAAACAATAAATAAAAAATTAATTAAATTTCATTCACCGTTATATGAGAGACGAGGTTTTGTTAGGCACATAACTAGGTGACACTCTATGTCATCTGGTAACACAAATTTGCTGCATACAGGGCATTTTATTCCTGGAAAGTAATGAAATTACAACATTAAAAAAATATATAATTTAAAGTTCTTATTGAAAAAAATGCATAATTTATGAGTGATCTAGTGTTTCACACATAAATGCCATAAACAAACAAGTTAAATCTCTTCTTTAAGAATCTTCGTGTTTAAGTTTAAGCCACAACCTCTCTACCATTTTTTATTTTCATTATAAAAGTATTTTTTTCTTGGATGAAGAGAAAAGAAAAATAGAAAGGATATTAAACCTAGGTAGTGGCATTATATCAACGACGTATATCTTTATTATTATTATCATTATTATATAATGATAAAAAAGACACAGCAAGATATAAAAAAAACATATGAAAAAAGCACGTGTATTTAGGGTGGTTATAAAAAAAAACACGACTATAATGACTAAAAATAGTTTAGAAAAAAATAAATTCTTTTTCTCATTTCCATGAGCATAAGAAGCTTTTCTTTTATCTCTTCTGGTAAGTTTTTTTGTTTTTTTTTTGCTTATACTAAATTGAACATTCGCACGTTACGCGTGGTGAAAATAATAATAATTTCCTACATATTCATTTTTGCCTCTTTTTCTTATAATTTTCTCAAGTCTTAAAACTTTATTTCATCGTGCTTTATGCCTTTTGTTTAGTTAATCATTTTGTTGAAAAATCATTTTAAGCTCATAAAAAACTTAAAAAAAAAACTTCAATGAATTTATATAAAAATTAAAACAAGTTGTTATTCAAAATCAACGTTTAAAGCAACCCACCTTACGACAATGAAAACAAAATAATCTTAGTTACCTCGAAGGATTTTCTTATAACTTTTCCTGAATTTCTAACAACTTTATTAATATATAATTAATTATTTAATTTCTACCTTATACTTCCCTATAAATTTGCATAACATACAAAAGAAAAATAATTATAATTAATATAAGGAAATCAAATTTACAAAAACCTTGTAAAATTACAATAACAAGAAATTTACAATTAGGTAAATTCACCAAGAGGACCAACAATAATAACAATAAATATACACGCACGTTTTGCGAAGTCGCTTTTTGTTTTTATTATTAAAGAAAAATTAAAAAATAAAACAAGTGAAAATAACAAAGAAGCAGCAGAAAATATTTTAATAAAAAAAAGCTGCGACTATGACACAGTTAAATAGAATATAAATTACATAATTATACATTTTATTATAAATATGAATTTGCACAAGTATTTGCTTAACAACTATACTAATAGCATAAACAACGTCATCACAATAAAAAAAATTATAATAAATAAAAAGGCACAAAATCAATTTTTCTTTTGATACCTTTTTATTCATATAATGACGTTATAACAAAAAAAAAATTACTTTTATTAACGTCATTGATTGCATGATTCATGGATTATAAAAAGTTATTGATAGCCACCAATCTAACGAAGTAAAGAGTGACGTAGCTATAAACCACATTGTTCACTACTACATATAACTTACTATGGATACTACATGGCTTGTCAAGTTTTTTTTTTATAATTGCGTATAGAAACAATAACGATAAAGGTAAATTATAATAAATATTAAAATATAATCATTAATTAATTAATAATATTAAAGGTTGGAGGACAACCAATAAGTTTATTTGATGGCCGATATCTATCACAAATTATGATTTAAACAATTAAACTTTTTTTATATTTTGTATAAAAAAAAGCGACAAAATAGTATTTAAACCGGATAATATATTTCAAAATCCTTAATCAATTCTCATTTATATTCATTTGCGTGGGTTGATAAATTTGTTTAAAAAAAAGTGAATCTGCTCTGGTATTAATAATGAAAATTTCCTCTTTTTTTTGTTAACCCCACTAAATAATTTACAAAATAATCATTTTCCATCTATTTTGGTTTTTATGGTTTTTCCAGGTACTAAATTAACAAGAGAAAAATAATTTTCTTATCAAAATTCTCTCATCCACAATAAAAGAGATTTAAAAACTTCGTAGCCTAAATATTAATAAATATATTAAAAGGAAAACACGTAAAACAGAAAATAAAACCTTTAAAAATGAGGGGGTCTAATGTATTTGACAAAGTCAATAAATTTCTCCATTAATTTAATTGTCACTTTTATGTTAATCATTAATTATTGTACATGTAAGAAGAACACAAAAAAAAATTAATAACAATTATTTATTACTTTAAAATGCTTTTTATTAAATGATAATAAAAAGAAAAATTAAATTAAAGTTCTATATAAAAAAAAAACCAAAAATAACGAACATGTGGAACTAAACAATAAATACCAAAATAACGAATAATGAAAAAAATAAGAATTAAAAGAAAAAGACTAGCAATAAAATGTATACGAACAACTTTAATCTCAAAATGTGTACCCTTTATATACTAAATCTAATTTACACTAGAATTTGTATAAAAAACAAACGAATTTAAATCAGGCGCCTCCACTGGGTTCCAGGTTTTTGATACTAATTATTGATTAAAAAAACAGGTGTTTGTTGTTTTATTTTCTTAAGTGTTTCCCATTATAATTAATTGATAAATCAATTAATTAAAAAACCCCTTTATAAACAACAACAATAAAGGATATTTTTAGCTGACTTCTCCTGCTTTCATTCAATGATGTGCAAGTTCGTTTCTGTTTTTTATACAATTTTTTTTTTCTTACCATAAATTCTTCTTCTTATTTGTGGTGGTTGTTGTTGTTCAGCTATTTCAGCATCTGGCATACATGTACCAATAACAATACCCATTTTTTTTTGTATTTTTGTTGTTGCCATCACTGAATCACAAATGCCACTACCAGCAACAACATTTTTTATTTATTAATTATTTATAAATAATATTTGAAAAATACTACAAATACAACAAATAACGTTGTTATGGTAATTTATAAAAAAAATTATTTATTAACAATATTCTATGTCATTGACATTAAAAAAAAAGTTTTTCCTTATTATCTTTTATTAAATTATTTAATTGTTCTTTTACAAAAACTTTCACTTTTTATCGTTTCTAAAAACTAAAAATTATTATTCACAATTAATGATTTTATTTAATAAACAAAAATACTTGAATTATGTTGCAAAATAACTCGTTACTCGTAATAACAAGCACAAGAAACATTTAACCAGGCGGCATCACTCAGTCACAATATATAATTTTCTTTTGTATTCATTAGCGTATAAAAAAACAAATACTATAAATTCTATAAAACCCACAAACCAATTTCTAATATTACCTTGACAAGAAAAAAATATTTAAAATGAAAATATTTTGCTGAAATTTAATATTAAAATAGCAAAAAAAAAAAGTTTTTATCAAATCTGAGTTTGCAGAATAAAAACAAATTGCAATAAACAAAGAAAATGTTTGGATGACAAATAAAAAGTTTTCTCTCTATGTATATAAACCACTTGCTTTTTAAATGCATGTTGTTTTAAACATATCTTTGACCAAAAATATTAATAAACAAAAGTATAAAAAAAATTAAAATAATAATAAAAAAAGGACTTAAAATCAAACTAGATTTAAGGCTGTGGTGACTGGAACTTTAATAAAAAATTAAATGGTCTCAGGTTGTATTTTAAAAACGCTTTTTATAAACTATTAAATCCATGAAATACTCTTATTGAAATAATATAAATTTACCACAGTATTTATACACCAAGCTCTTATTGTTTTTAATAAATATGTATTATTGGGAATATTCTTATGGAACATGAAAAAATTGATAATTTGGAACAGAAATCTTGATAGTCTTAAAACGTCTAGACACGCTTTACTTGTTAAGGATTAATTCATATCAAACCAGAAATATTTTACATTTAAAAGCATTACCATGTTTCATTAATTTCGATAAATTATTAATGAGTAGATGGAATGTAGGTGGTAAAAAATAAATAATTCTTGTAATTTTGATATATTACTTTTATTGAATTAAATAAAAACAAAAATCGATATTCGAAAAACAATTTAAAAATAATAATATTAACAATAATTGAAATATAAATAAATCTTAAATATAATTAAAATTTAAAAACAAACGTACCCATTATCATAAAAAGATACAACAAGGTGTGTGTCAAGAAACGATGAAAACAACAGCAATATTGATTCGTAATCATGTACAAAGTGAATTATATCTATATAAGTGGTAGTAATAATAGTTAAAGTAGATAAATAATATATTATCACAAGTATGTTTAAGTAAACATGCCTCTAACTAATGCTTTTTAACTAAATTCAGTAAAAATCAATTTTTTTTTTGTTTTTAGTTCATCCACAAAGATAAGATAAATATTATTTTTCTTTTTATATATTTATTTCCTTGTTTTCTGTAATGTTAACTATATCGTGAAGAAATAATAAAAAAAAAGGAAAACTCGACTCAATAAAGATAAAAGAAATTTATTTTTGATATTTTTTTTCTAATTCATAAAAACCACCGATTAAAGATCAATGATATAATTTTATAATCATAATAATAAATGTCAAAAAAAATTATCATTATTGTTGCACAATCAAAATAAACAAATTAAATGGGGTTTTGTGCAAAAGAAAAATGCGATAAATGGTTTTTGCGTGATTGTGAGACAAGATAAATTGTAAAATTTTATTCCCTACGGTTCTAATCACTAAATAATAATAATTCTAACTCGATTTCTTAATGACCTAACCATTATCACGAAAAATAAATACAGCATGGATAAATCAATTGTATAAAAGAACAAAAACCACAACCGGTATTATTATGGCGGTAATAATTCAAGATCAACTAAATACAATGTACCTATTTTTTTTTAATTCAGTTTTATTCTAGATACATTTCTTCTACATTTCTAGATAGATAAGATAACGCATTGATAATGCACACCAAAATGTAATAAAAAACTATTTTCTAGTAATTTAAAATCATTAAAATGAATAACCACTACTTTAATAAATAATGAAACAAAAAAAAATTGAAATAAATTAATAATGATATTATTGAATATCTAATCTACTAATAAGTAATAAAGTAAAAATAAAGAAAAACCCTAAAGATAACAACTCAATTTACGTAAATATTATTATCATTATTAATATTATTAATAGAAATATAATAATAATAATAATAGCAATATTGTATGTGATTATTTATAATAATTTTCTCATTTTCTATTATTATTATTATAATTTTTATATTTTTTTTAATCAATAATAATTATTATTTATTAATAAATAATAAATAAGTACTATGTACAGAAAATGTAAATATTAACAACAGTAAACCGTCTCATAAATAATACACAGGTAAATAAATAAAAAGACAACGAAGGTGAAATAACAAAATTGAAAAATAATAAAAATTAAAAGGAATGACAAATCAGAAAATTGTGCAAATACAAAGATTATTATTTAAGAATTAAACATATATTCACAATTTTTAATAACAATTACAAAAAAATACACAACACGAAACACTGCAGTTTAACAACATTTGATTAAAATTACTTTTCAAGAAAATCATATAAAGCATGTGAGTGTAATTTCTTTATGATTTCGCAACATGTACGTCACTGTTATTCGTGATGGATGAACATAAAAAAATGATTTGTTTATACAATTACACCGGTAAAAAAAAATTAAATATATCTTATACCGATAATGAACATAATAAAAAAAAAAATAAAACGGCCAACTTCATCAACTTGTCACTTAGGAATGAATTTTGTGGTATCGAAAACCAAAAAGGAAACAAATGAATTCATCAACAACAATAAGAAATACAGAACTGACTGGCACCCATAGCAAACATTTAAAAACCAGACAAGGGGTAACCAATTATACAAGAGAAGTAAATTAAAAGAAAATGTATATTCACGGAAACAAGGAATAAAAAGGGTAGAAAATACATCAGATAGAGCAGAGAAAAAAAAAGCTTTCCCAATATCCGCCCATAATTTTCAATTTTATTTATTAAAAAACAAAACAAACAACTAACGAAAGAGTAAAAAATGAGACATATAATTTGTGAGTAGAAGTGTAACAGTAACACAAATACAATCACCATAAAAAGCCAAACATATTCTAAACTTTGAGTAAAAGCTCCCACTTTTTGTTGCTTTTGAAAAATGAGCACACGTTCATATTATAATAATTTTTCCATTTATTGTAGTTCACAATAGAAGTGACATTCACTGAGAAATACATATTTAACGCACATGTGTACGATTAAAAAAAGAAATCTCTTACAGTATTGACAATGATATGACCAAATGAAAAAAAGCTTTTTATTTGTTTTTAACACACACAAATCACAAGCTTCATCTGCGCAATCATTACTCTCTTTTATTTTATTTCTTTCATTCTTTTTATATGATTTAAAAACATAAATAGGCGTCTTATAGATAATTTAAATAAGGGATGTTTTAGAATAAAAAAAGAAGCTTGATTAAATAATTATGTCAAACACTATATACTTACATAAATTATTATAAAAACTATTATAACATTTTTTCTTTATAAAGAAGAGAATAAAATAAAGAACTCTTCAAAAAGCATTACAAATGTTTTCTTGACCTATGCGATGATAAGCATAACCGGCATCAATAATATAAAAAAAATAACTAAGATTAAAAATATAAATAAATAAAAAAAAACGAAAAGCTTGATTTCTCTGTGTTTTACTAACCGAATTATTTTAGTCTAGTGATTTCACTGTAGTTGAAACGAAACGCCGCTTCTGATGCAGGAATTTCATATCGAAACGATTAATTTTTTTAAATCCATTTTGATTGGTTAGTAAACCGAATGACATTTTTATGTTACCGTTGACATGGCAACAAGTAATAATAATAAAGCATTACTATGAGCAGTAAAAATATAATTGTACATCAATAACGACAATGGATAGGAGTCAAACGGTATAATAAAGTGATTGTAAATAAGGAAAAGCTTTATATTTAAAGGTTCATTATTTTATAATAAATTAATAATGTAATAATTATAAAGCTTTTAAATTTGACCAACAAGAATTAGGTAATAATTAAAATATTCAGTATATATTTGTTTAATTCATCAGCAATAATTATAAATAATAATAATAAAGTTATGTAAAAACATATTTCTACCAATCATAAAACAGTCAGTCATTAAAATCATTAATAAGTAAAAAAAAGTAAATTAATTCAAGTGTGTCTCGTGTCTCGTCGGTTGGTTTTTGAAGTACAGAATAAAATCTGCAAAAGGAAAATTGAATAGAACTCCATTTTAAAGCTTTAGGTAAAAAAAAAATATAACTCCCGCATTACGATAATTATTTTTAAATAAGCACAGCAAAAAATTATATTTATATGCATATTAAATATTACATAAATAAATCTACCTTAATTATAAGATCAGCAATTTTTATTATTCTTCAATATCAATACCAAACAGAAATATTTATATAAAAGTAAAAAAAAAATAAGTAAAATAAACAAGGATATGTATAAAATATGTTTGAAGATTCAGCATCCACCAGGCACCCAGCATCTTAGAATAAAAGTTATAAAATATTTATTGCAATCAGTTTAATGGTAGCACGTACAATCTGTGTGTTATTTTTTTTTACTTATTATTATTTACAAGATGTTTTACTTTCGTATAAAACGATTATTTGTTCAAAAAAAAAAAATAATAATAATAATACCACAAGAAACAGCATGTAAATAAGGAAGGAAAAAATAAAAAGCTTATCATTCACAATGTTTGGATAATTATTTTAATATTAAAAACTAAAGAATATAATAAAATACTATTTTATAATTATCTACTGTTAACGAAATTGAAGAGCACACGACAGCGATATACAATATTAGACAAAACTAAAGTAACCAAAATCATTTTTATTTTTTATTTACTTTAATTATATTATGATGATATTTTATTGTAATTCGTTAATAAATAATAATTCTACCCATCCTATAAATATTGAATTAATTAAGTGATTGAATGTTGCTTAAAATCGTTAAAACTTCATGCATTTTTTTCAAGATTGAAATCAAGAGTCTAAGCATTTCACTTAAATCGATATTACGAGTTGACCTATTTTGAGCTGAAGTATTAAGCGATAAGTCATATTCTTTATAGTTTAAAGGATCATATATTTTTATTTAGTAATAGCTTTTTTAAATAGCTGCGAAAAACACGAGATCTACAGTTTAAAGTTTCATCTATAAATTTTTAAACGAATTACAATTGGAATTAGTTATAATATTAATACCAATAATAATTTTAAAAAACTATATAATAGCAAAAAATGTTTTTTCTATAATCATTGATTATTATTTAATTAATTAATTATTTAAATAATATTTTACAACTACCAATGTTAGGTATTAATGAAATAATTAGAAAAATAATTTCCTATTATTCATACCAAGTATTTATCCTTGATAATATACATAATACTAATAGTAATGAGAAAAAAAAATCTAAATAAATTTAATTAAAATAAGGAACTAGTAATAAAAACAACTTTCTTTAATATATAAAAATGTTTATTTATAATGCAGCATGAGCTATTATAAAACATGGCCAAGTGTCATTATTGTGTGTGAAGTTTTATAGAAAACAACAAAAAACTATCTAATTTACATTGCTTATTATTCTAAAATAATAAATCAATGTTAAATAAAATTGTATATTAATAAATATTTATAAACAAATAATTCTAATTTATCTGGACCTACAACTTAAAGTTTTATACAAATATAATATTACTTATAATACGTACACTAACTACTTATAATTATGAAAATGAAAAATCAATTGATAAACATTATAATAATTATTATATTATTGTAATAATAAATACTTAAATTGATAAAATAAAAACCACACCTTAAATAAAAAAGAAAAGAAAAAAACTAATTATTCCAGTTTATTAAACTAATAATATTTAATTAATATCAAGCACCTACAACTCTTACTGTATATTATGTATTATTAAATTTCAGTCAGGCAAATAAATAAATAATATAAAAAAAGCCGGTAAAAAATTATAAATCGCAGAAACGAAATTAAAAAAAAATATACATACAAATCTTGTTTTCGTTAATTAATAAAAGGTGATTTTTTGTAATAAAAAAAAACCAATAAAAAAACAACAGAAAAACATGCCATGAACAAGAAGTTTGTTGTGCTGTGTGAGTTTTTTTTTTCACAAATTCAAAGTTTGTTTACAAGAAGAATAGTAAATAGTAATGATTCTTAATTAAAGAAAATACATTATTAATAATAATTACATAGAAACAATTATAAAAAAAAATAATAGAAGAGACAAAGAAACAAATAATTAAAAGAAGGAAAAACATTTTATTGAAACAACAAGCACAAAGTAAGTCAATAAAGAATAAACAACTTCATTGACATCAACTGAGTTTGACCTCACAGACACGTATTAATTTAATTTAATTTTCTTTTCTATTCAAACAAAACACTTTAATTCATTTCACTTGATCCGTACTCTTAACGATCAATTATCTTTTCTTTTTTATTTTATTTTATTATAGCCGATACAACGCCACGATAATTTGCATTAGTACTACTAGGCGTGTGTATTGGACGCTACCATAATTATAATTAAGCTATACAAATATTATCTTGAATAAATTACATACACCCTGTAATTTAAGAAAAAAAAATACTGAAACAATAATAATAATAAAGAGGTTTGCCAAAAAATAAATAAATAATCTAATGACCATGTCAATTATAAATAATTACTTTCTGCCAATATCTTCTATTGGTTTATTGAAATTACTACAATTTTAACCCTTTGTTGTCTTAGATCTTTATTAAAATCGTTCTGATTTATATAGATATAGAAGACGTTAAATTTGCTTTTTATTCATATTTTTAAGTGATTTTAATAGCGCAGGCGATGTACAAACTGAATCTCCTATTTGAATTACAATCAGAAATATTTGTCATCGTGAAATAGGATTATATACACGATATTGTATTTGCACAAGGTGTTTCATGATTATTGTTTTAACAAAAATAAACGACTCAAAAAAAAATAATTTTTTGAGTATTTTCTAATTGATTAATTTAAATAAAAATTAATTAATATTATTGATCACGAATTATGTGAATAATAAAAAATTTCCCAGTTTTTTAATTATAATTATTTATTTTTCGTTTTTTTTTTATTATAGTTGTGACTATTATGTATTATCATTTATTTTTTAATTTAAATTCATCCAAAATTCAATTTTTGTATTTATTTATTAATTGAATTGAATGTTTTGAAAATACAAAAAAAACGTTTTGTTAATATTAATAATAATTATTTTATGTGTACATTGTCGTCTCACACTAACTCTATATTGACCAATAATGATGACCTATGTGATAATTGTTTTTTCCTACAGTTGATTTAAAATTAATTAAATAAATCATTTTTAATCGAGGTTTTTTTTTATTTTTTTAATACAATTGTTTTCTAGTATTTATATTAAATTAATTAAAAATAATTAACAATTATTTTTACCAATTAATTTTAATTATTCGTTATGGTAATTAATGTAATTTAGGTTCGTTAGTGGTTGTAGTTATTTATATAATTTAATTAGATTAGTGATCTCAATCAGTTAGGGCTAGCTAGACCAGATCTATCTACTTTAAGTAGGCCCGAAAATATATGATTATAGTCGTCTTTTTTTGGATTATTTTTTGAGATTCACTGAAAAAAGAAATCCAAAAGAATTATTTAATTATAAGTAATTGTTACAAAAGCTATAGTACAAATTATATAGCACCCCATCATAATGTACATGAGCGTATATAACGCAAAAAACGTTCACGGAACTAACTACCTGCTTATGATTTCTTAAAACATTTATAAACACAATTATCCATTTTAAAAAAAAAAGCAAGGTTAACAAGTATGATTGGTAGTTGTTTGTTACTTTTGCTGTATTACTCGCTTACGACGTTGTTTGCTCAATTTATTTTATTTTATTGTTTTAATTTAAAAAACCGTTGGTTGCTGCTTCTTACCTGAATTAATACATTATTATTCATTTTATGAATTATTTTATTATTATGAATTTAATCAACCAACACACAACGTAAACGATTATTTCAAAATTTCTTTATAATTTATTAAAAATTTAAATTAATAAAAAAAATTGTATTTGATTAAAAAAAAATAAATAAAAAATTATAAACTAGGAAGTAAAAACCCAGACATTTTTTTATTGCGCTTTGACAAGTCTAATAGCAAAAATATTTTTATTTTTTTATTTTTAATTAACAAAGCAAAGCACACAATTAAGTAATCAATTAATTGGTTGTGTATTGGGATTGTTTTTTATCTATTTTTTTTTTGCTCAATTATAATAATTAAATAAATTTTTTAAAAATTGCGTTGTTTGTTTTTAAGAATTTAATTATTTATTTAATTTGCAATGTTTATTGTTTTATTATTATCTTAGTGTCTTACTGTCTCTATACAACAAGATTTGAATTATTATAGTAGAAAAAATAGCATTAACTAGATAATAGTGTTTGTTATTAAATTAATTATTTATTATCTATGTATGGTGCAATTAATTATGAATGATTAATTACTGCACGTATTAAGTTTATTAGTTTACATAAATTGAAGTACATTTATAACGAAAAGTTAAATTGTAAACATACTAAACAAAAATTTTATCTAATTGAATTTTTTTTTATAAATTTATTTAATGTAATTTATTTTTGTCAAACGCAGAATTATGAAAAAAAAAAAAACAAAAAAATTAATAATGTTACAAAAATCACGTATGTAGTACGTACACGCGTCCTTGAATTTTTATTTATTTATTAATTATTATAATAATAAATAAGATAAAAAATATAAACAAACAAAACAGCTGTAAATATGTAATTTATTTTTAAAATAAAAAATCACGTCACATTTGTAAAGGTTACCGCCGCTGTCATAAATTATCGCGGTTTATATATAAAAAAAAGTTTTCAAATATGAAATATATTGACAAATTTATATAAAATTTATTCATTTCAAACCAACAACTCAACAAAAATTTAGGATACGTGTAATAAAATTTGATCTTTTCAGTTGAGTAGTTAGCGAATTATTAAAACTAAGGTATTTTGAAATTTCCAACAGGTTACTTTTATTAGTAAACTTATTATTTTTTGTAGTTTTCAAATTTAATCTTCACATTAATCGAGTCCAAATAATAAAGAAACATCAAGTTTTTTATGGACAATAACAAGAGAAGCTTTTATTCACTGCTAATTTATTTAGAAAACCGATTTAATTCATTAAAAATAAATCGAATAAACAAAATAATTCTATAATTAGATTCTAAATAAAATATAAAAATCTCCTTACCATATTCCTTTCTAGCCCTTGGTTGACGACTATGTATATGTGTGCTGCCAAAAGTTTGGCCCATTTTTGTACACAAAAATTATAAATTTATTTATTAAATAAAAAACGAACACTTTTTTCTTGTGCAAAAAATAAAAACGATTCTGCGAATAATCCACAATGAAAACAGCAAAATTAAAGAAATGAAATTTCTTTCTTTTTTAACAAGAAATTTAAAATAAAAATTCTATTTTTCTTTCTTGGCACACAAAAACTATTTCAATTTTTTTTTTATATTAATTCCTTTGTTACTTTACATAACTAACACATAAAATGTTGCGTTAAAATTTGCTTTTAGATTTGTTTCATCTGTTCGTACTATGCATATATGTTCTACTAATCAGTTAAAAAAAAATGTTTTTAAGAAACGAATAATCAAAACACAATTAGCATTAAAAATAAAAAAGAATAGAAATGATATTAAATGAAAAAGAAATGATTATTAATAATATTGTGAAATACAATATCGATGAGAAATATTTCACGATGACGAATTATTTATTTTATTTTCTTCTTTAAATAGGAAACATACTAACTAACAAAGCGCAATCACAATTTTTTATTTCGACAATTAAATTTATTTATTAAATTAAATATTTAAAAGAAAAAAAATGACGAAATACAAACAAACAATGACATTGTTTTATTTGTTACATTTTTGATATCTTTTTACTCTCCTCCGTTAACCAGGTTAAATGCTCATAGAAATAAAAAATAAATAAATAAAAAACAATCACAATACTTTGGTAGACGACAACTGATAATGAAAATAATTATCATTTTAATTATAATTATTTTTACAGTTGAATTTTTGATTAAAGAGAAAAATATTGTGCGCATTGGTAAACTAACAAAGTATTGATAACAAAATAAACATTAATCGATCATTAAACATTAAAAATAACTTATAATCAGCTTTGAAGCTATAAAAAAGGCTGGTTCTCCGATTATCATAATCAGGGTTGGTATGTTTTCACAACATGCTTAGTGTTTTGTCTGAAAAAATCTCTTTCTTTGCTATAAACAACAAAACGCCTGATATTTGTTACGTTTCCATTTAAAATACATACAAAATAAAGCAACAAAAAATGTAATTGAAATGTTTACTTAAAGTTGAGTTAAGAAAGCATAAAAATTCTTTACAAATTGCAGAGATATATCCATCTATAATTTATTTAAAAAAATAATTCCCTTACAAAATTTTTCTACAAGAATTTAAATAAAATTTTGTTTCATTCTTCTAGATTTTCAGAAAAAAAAAGAAAAGTAAATAAAAAAAATATTTTCAAGATTTTTACTCTCTTTAATACAAAAAAAAAATTAAACAAAGAATTTAAGACAAAGTTGATTGCTCTTTTATATTAATAAATAATTATAATAATTGAAATGATCAACAACAAAATAAGTAAATAATAATTATAATAATAATACATAAAACAAACAATATAATATTTGCACTTAAAATATATAATAAATGATTAATTTTGAATTATATATTTTACAAAAATTAGTTTTTTTATAACAAAATAATAATAATAAAAAAACATCATCATATTGAACATATGGAAACAAGAAAAAATAAAAATAAATTAAAGGTGGTGAGTAATATAGAATGAGTGTTTAATTTATTACTATTTTTTTTACAAATAAATAAAATGTTTCAATACAGTCCAGCTGTATGTAAATGATGCAAAACTAATAATAAAATTAAAATGAATAAAACAAAAACAAAATCCCACTACTAGACACGAAACGACAGACAAATAGCTAATAAGAGATACGAAAACAGGAAATGAAATAAAATATATAAATGTATTTAATTTATATATTTAGTTAATTTTTGTTTTTTCAATGGTAATAATAATATATATCGACTATACAAATGAAACAACAGCAAACACCACAATACAGCATACATCAGGATTAATAATGATAATAATAAAACATCATCTACTTATTAGCTTCATTAACAGGCAGCAACAAGCAATAATAATAATAATAAGAAGATGAAATAAATACACAATAATTAAATTATTAGAATATTTTTATGCTTTTTATAACATTAAATGTAACAAAAATCTCTGTTGGCACAACATTGTTAAATGAGTGATGACAGGCATAACACAAGATAAGAAGTAAATAAATAACGTTTTTAGGGTGTGTGTGGCAATACATGAATATCACCATAAGAATTTGTTTTCTATTATTTTATTTCAATGTGCATAAAAAGCATAGAAGTTTTTTTTGAGAAAGATCTTTAAACTTTATGTTTCGTTCAACATAACAAATGTACCTATGGTACTGCTTCTGAAATAAAGTTCCTGTTAAAAGTAAAGAAGTTTGCATCCCATCCATATTAATAGAATTAATAAACAAAAATTATTTCAATTAATCATATAATAACTCAGCCATCAGAGTAATGCAAAATAACATCATAGCTAAGCTTTTTTTATTAGAAGTCCGTCACTAAAAACCTAAAAGGAAATAATAATATTTTTTAAATATTTTAATTTTGATATGCCAACACTGATAACAAATTTAAAAAAAAATGTAAATAAATCATTATAATGCAATAAAACAATTTTAAGTTTAGTAAACAATGTTTCAAGGAGGATAACAAGAAGCTACGCTCCTCCAAGCTACTATTTGTTCATGATTCTTATTTATAAAAATTTATTTATTTACTTTAACTTGTTTATTTACTTACAAACAAAATATATACGTATATTAAAAATAAATAAATAAATAGACTTAGGACGGACTTTTTTAAAACTTAAAAAAAAAATTTTTAATCATTTTTATAAGCAATATAAAAAATTACATAATGTTTAAAAAAACTAAAACGAAATTAACTAGTTAACATGAAAATGGTAATTAACAGGTAAATAAAATTAGAAGTAAAACACTGTCATACAAAATTTCACAACAAAGTCATAACAACGACAATATTTAACAAGACACCACTGTTATGGGATTAAAACATTTTTATATTTATATACAAAAACATTTTCTATGAATTTTTACTTTTTTATTAAATATTTTTATAAATAAATTTGTCTTATTTACATATAATACAAAATAATAATAATCAAAAACCAGTCTTTAAAATAAAATTAAATAAATAAATTTAAATCAAAATAAAAAATTGTGAATGCGCTCTGTGTGCTAATTCAAGTTGTTATAGTTAAATAAAAAATATATTTAATACATTTTAGGTTGCTATTATCACCTTTTTATTTTTCAAAAATTCGATAAACATCGTAATGCTAAATTCTTTAATTTAATTTATTATGAAAAATAACTAATTCTTATCAGCATTGGACAAGACATAGAAAAAAAAATTTTTTTGAGTTATAACAAAAAGCTTAATTTTTATCAAAATTTTGCGAAAAAAATTAATTAATTTGAAATATTATTTCCAAATTTATTGAATAGAAGAAAATAAAATAAAAATAAACGATTTTGTTTATGAAAATTATTTCATAATCACATGATTACAATAATGATAATAATAGTAAAGATGACGAACGTTTTTTTACTTGTAAAATCTTTTTAATCTTCTCTATCTACGGCTTTAGTGTATTTGTTGTAATTAATTATAAACTTTAAAAGACGAACAAAAAGCAAATAAACTTTGAAAAAGAACTGAAAAAAAAACTATCAGGATAAACTTTTTGAAACTTTTTCTTTATAAACACCAACCAACACACAATTTTTTTATTTGCTTTTATTTAAATTAAATTAATTTTTTTTTTCGGTATATATTGTTGTGTGCTTTGTATATATCACTTTGTTGTTACTTTTTATGCTGTTGTATCCAATAATATAGAAGAAAAAGCATCAATAAAACAAAACTTTTACTCAAAACGTGCACAATACTACACAACCAACACAACTTCACTTTTTCTTTTTAATTTTTCTATTTAAAAAAAATAAATCTTCATAATTTTTTTTTAAAAATTAAAAAATAAAAACAAAAAATAAAATAATTAATTAAATAATAAAAGAACTACAGCACATCCCACTAAGTTGAACGTTGATAAAAGACTACGCTAAAGTTGGTGGTCGTGTTGCTTTCAAATTTATTATTTGTTTCTGTTGTCTGTATTGAGTGGTTTTTACGTTAGTGTATTTCGATGTAATTCAACCATAGCAAAAAAAAATTATCTATAATAAAATCAACCAAAAAAAGCTTATATGAATATATGTATGGATGGATCATCATAGACTTTATTTACTTATATAAACTAAGTGAATATTACTCGACAATTAGAAACATAAATACATACAAATGTAAATAAAAACAACTCAAAACAAAGTGTGACTAACTTTTGAGTAAGAAATGTATTCTTTCTTCTTTAACTATTTATTTTTAAAGTTTTCCTTTACATTAATAATAAATTATGTACATTTTACAATCTCCACCCCAAAAGCACTCCTTCGTTTTCAAGTGAAAACCTTTACGTAAGCACAAAAACCAAGTAAAGAAAACTAAAAAGCACAAATAGCAAACTCACCATCCATTAATAAACATAAAAAATTCATAAAATTCTTTCCACAATACTCATTATTTGTGACTCCATTTAAAAAATGAAAAAGCACAAAATTTAGAGCATAGCCCTGTAGTAATAGTCAATTTAGTTAATTTGTTGTGTTTGTTATTATTTTTATTAACATGGTTTCTGCGTTTAAGCCTTGAAAATAAACATTTGTATCATAACATCACACATCAATTTGTCGTATTTTTTTAAATAAAAATTACAACATTCAAATTCTTGACAGAATTCAAAGAAAACCAAGTTTAATTGGGGTATATGTTGCACTGTAATGAAGTATATATTTAATTTTCTCCACCATGCTTATCATTTTTATGTTAATCATATGTACGCTAATTATATTACTAAGAATAAAAAAATATTTTAACTGTAATCACATTCATTATCGACTGGCCAAAACTAAGGGAAGTGAATTGCAATGCTCAGTTTTATTATCAGATATTTGGCCAATTTCAGAATATATCGTTAATAAGCACAGTAACCACGACTTTTAACAAATTAATCGACAAAATTCAAGAATGCTGTGCGTTAATTATCTGCAGATGAGTTCTGTTTATTTTAAAACCATTTTCTTGTAAAATGGCAAGGAACAAATATTAAATGGC
This sequence comes from Ptychoptera albimana, assembly GCA_961205885.1. NCBI lineage: Eukaryota > Metazoa > Arthropoda > Insecta > Diptera > Ptychopteridae > Ptychoptera > Ptychoptera albimana. The sequence goes on along the minus strand of OY540805.1, from coordinate 218,713 downwards.
AAGAACGAACTTAAAGGAAAAATACTAATTGATTATAAAAGTGGAATTAGTCAAAAATTATTGTGCATTAAATATTCAATGGCAAAATCGTGATATTCAACATAATTAACTTTTATAAAGCTAATATTTCGGTTCAGACTATGCATCGAGGTGGCAGATCACGAAGCACAAGTAGCCATGATGACATTATGATAATTGGGACAATATATATAATATTATGATAATATATAACAATAATATTAAAGGGCAGTCTCTACTATCATCTCTAGTTCAACAATCAATTTGAATTGATCAATACATAAGAGAGGCGGTAGCATTACTTTTAGTTACTTTGCTTACAAAAACTGGCAAGAAATTTTTTCTTTTCTTTTTCTTAACCTTTGAAATTTTATTAACATTTTTTTAGCAACCAAAATGCGTGCAGCACAAGAAAAAAAAAGATAATAAAAATAACTTTTTGTTTTTTTTTAAACTTTTTATTAGTACATTCAAGGTAGGTACATAAGGATCTTGCGATGAAGAAGTAAAAAACCATAAAACTGTATATTTACCTTAATACATACAAATATTTATTTTTTATTTAAAAATTTGCTTATCTGTAGAACATTAAATAAAAAAAAAACACAAAAAAAAAATATTTAGGACATAAAAAAATGTTTGTTAATAATAAAGGAATAAAACCTCTTCTTCATTTATAATTTGAAACATTTTTGTTGTTCATACTCAAGGAAACGAACATAAATATTCTCATCAGTGATTTTAAGAAAAAAGAAAATCTTTATTAAATTTAAATCATCAATAAAAGAATTCACATTTGATAAATTGATTATATTCCACTAGATTTCCTCTATAAAAATGGAATAAAATCTGAAAAGACTTCGAAATAAACATTAATAAATCAAAGAGCAGACGACGACAGTTACAGAAGAATAACAAAGAAACAAACTAAAAAAAAACAGCAAAATAATAATTAATTGATAAAAAAATAGAAAACCAATACCTAATCAATTTTTTAAATCAATAAAAGAATATTAAATCTATTTAACGAAAGAGTCATCACATTATAATCTTTACAACTGGTGACAGTTAAGTAGCGCAAAAATAACGTAAACATAAAAACTTTATAGTCAATTTGTAACATGTATTTTTCCATACATTTAATAGAATATAATGTAGCATACAGGGTAAGTAAAATGGAAAAATAAATATATAAACAAATGTTAAATTATTAAAGCTTGTCTTTGGTAAAAAAAAAGAAGAGTTTCTATTATGCGTTATAGTTTTAAAAAAAATTATTTTCGTGATGATGAAAGAAAATTTATTTAATTATAACTTTCGTCTTACTTAGTTGATGGTGCACGACTGATTACAAATCGCTAGAGCCGTGGTTGTAGTAAAATGAAGTTGTATCCAACTTTAGCAAAACTCCTCCAATAAATCCTGCAAGGTAATCGAACGATAAACTATTTAAAAAAATATTTACAGATTGAATCGAATTCTCCTACAAGAAACCTGTAAATACCTTTTGTACTCCATTACGTATCCCTGATTAAAAAAATCATTCAATATAAGGATTGCTAACTTTTTATTCAAGCAATATCATGATAGTATTTTATATAGTATGTCATTCATCGTGTTTTTAAACAAAAGCTTTTAATAAGAAATAAATTAATTGAAAATGCATCAACTGCAGATTTTTAATTTCCACAAAAAATATCAAAATTACCATATAAGATTCATTCCTTTTCAATAAATAAACAGCGTGAAACTGCTTTTATTCAAATAATAAATCAAAAAATGTAGCACGTTAGAATCGCATAAATAAATTTATATATATATATATATATGTATATAAGAAAAATGAACCACAGGCACGTGTTTATAACTCTATACTGCAATAAAAATAAGTATTTGGAACACGAAAAAGAAAAAATGAAAAGAATTTTTTTTTTGATTGACAAAATGTAAATAGAACTTCTTCTCAACTACGAAGCCAGATGATAAATAAAATCGATTTTATGCAATAAACCAATCTTGGTACGTTTATAAAGTGTTATAAATAGATGGTGGGAAAGGATAATTTAAGTGATAAAATAATAAAAAAAAATTGATGCTGAAACCGTGGACATTTATTACATCCAAATAGACATTACAATTCTTATGAAACTTTTTGATAATCCATTACATGTTTTTCATTTATTTTTATACTTGTGCTTATTTTTTTAGAATATCCTTTTGCTATAATTACATCCTTCTTATTACACATTATATAACACATTGGTATAAGTATAATTATCTATTAAAAAATCTAAAACAGACATTTTAAGGTATAATAACCATCCATCGTCAAAAATGAAAAATAAAAAACACAAAACACTATTTTAATTTGTATTAAATTCTACAACAAAATAAAATAAGCAAAGAACTAAAGACAAGAAACATATTAATAACTGTGTAAATAATTATAAATAATAATAATCTGAATAACGTGACAGTTTTTCCTCCAAAAATATATATAAATATAAACTATGAAACACAAAACTCAACATACATATGACAAATACGTATAAAGTAATATTAAGTCAAAATCAAAACAATGTAGAAACTACTCCTTTATGATGGTTTGAAAATTAAAATACAGTGTCTCCTCTCCTCAACTAATAACTTAATTTAATGCTATTCTTTGATGATTTGGTCGTTAGTCGAATTTCGAGGAAACAAAGAAAGTACAACAAAATAATATTTTTGTAAATATTTTGACCATATCACATTTAATTAACTTATTTTTTATTTCTTTATGAAATTTCTTACACATTGGGCATGCATATACATATCATGAAAGTAAATAAAATTATGGTATAAACATTGGAAAACATACAAATGTTATGATTACCTATAAAAAAAAAAAAATACAAATTTAATAAATAAATAAAAATCACGAAAAAAACAATAAGAAATAATTAAATTAATAATTTTCCAAGAAATGTCAGTTTCAAATATACAAAATAAAAAATAGTAAACATTTTGGCGTAATTAATTAATAATTATTTATTTTAATATGCACAGTAAATTTAATTTTTACTTAATTAAATTATTTCCATTGCTTTTAAAAACCTGTATAAATTTTGGCAGAATAATTAATATTTTAGATTAAGAAAAATTAGTTTAATTCATTTTTTGAATTTATTTGTTATTGAATCATGATACACATTAGCTTTTAAAATGTGATAAACGCTCTGTGTTTCAATTTCTTGTTCGTGTTTCACTGTACTTTATCACGTACATTTGGATTTGCCACTAAAAATATAAATTAATAAAAACTAATTTAAAAATAAATAATTATCTATCGATTTATACATTAATCATTGATTTTTTTTAAATTAAACTTAAACACAAATAAATAAAATACAAATAACCCAAGGGAATAAACAAAATGTAAATTATCCCTCAAATCCTGAAATTAAATGTATTCATAACTACATGCAAAATATATTTATAAAAACATGATTATTACTTTAAAAAGTAAGCAATAAAACTCGATCAATAGTTAATAAATAAATAAATACCTTAAGGAATCCAATAATAAAAGACAAATTCAGAGAAACTTTAAATTGAATTGAATTTTTTTTTTTCTTTTTTATTATTATTATTATTTATTTCAATTTGGTTTTGGATAAGAATTAGAAATAAAATAAATTTGCTTAATTTCAGAGAACGAATTAACAATTCCAACTAGAAAACCAAAAGAGGACAAAAAAATAAATAAATGTTTCTTTTTAAGAATACAAAAACTACATTAATGGAAACAATAACAATACTAAAATCCTATAAATAAAAAAGGATAAATTATTCAATAGTAAAATAAAATGTAATCATAATCATAATTTATGATTTACATGTAATTTAACATTTTATTATAACGATTGTGGTTGGTTGGAGGGTTGCTTTTTGTAACAATTCTATATTCTTTTATTATTTTCACGTTTTTGTTTAATTTCTGCAGTAAACTTGTTTTATGCTTCAATCAAATTTTGTTATGGATAAATATGAAAGAATTTTACTAACCATTTAGTGACCAAATATGAGAAGGCAGCGATGTGGCTGTATAGACTCTGCCGAGGGCTAGTTGTGCCCCAGCAGAACTTGGATTTTCATCGTTGCTACTACTATCTGTTTCTGGGCTAGCTGATGTCACCACATCATATGGTGGACCCGTTGAACCGCCAGCTGGTATTGAAATAGATTCGTGGTTATTGTGATTCGCTTGTAGATCAGGCACGGAGGATAAACTTCTAGCTCGTTGTCGATCATTTGTTACATGCATACCTGGTATTGATCTTAATAAATTAAAACCTTGTGTACCTCCTGAAACAACATCAGAACTACTGCTTGTTGAAAATGTTCTTGTTCTAGGACTTTGTTGTCCCCCGCTAGCTGTACTTGCTTTTGCTCCCATTTTACTATTATTATTATTTATTAATCTACTCTTTAATTTAAATTTTCTTCTATTTTTAACACGATTATTAAAATAATAACAAAATAAAAAATAAAATAAAAAATAATAACAAGTAGATAACACTTAACGAAAAAAAAATTTTTTTTTAATTAATAAATAAGTCTATTAATTAAAAAATAAAGTAATACAAAAAATATAATTTAAAAAAAAATCCTAATCAAAATAATTAAAAAATAATTTAAAATTTTTAGTGATAATTTTTTCTTTATTTTTTAATTTCAACACCACTAACACCAACACATAAAAAAATATTTCTTTTAATATGATAATATTAAAACGTAAAAGGAAAAATGAAAAAAAAAAATCAAAACGAAAAAAAAAAGATAGATTTTTGATTTTTATATAAATATTTTTTATGTAATTTAATTATTTACTATTGTATTTTATTTTTTGTATGCTTTTTATCAATTTTAAATTGTATAATCATCACTAATCATGATATAAATTTTAACAAAATACCACCCGCAACAACGGGCGACATTTTGCAAAGAAATTATTCTCAACACAAGAAACTTTAGCACTGAACTTAACTATAAAAAAAAAAAATTTGTGATTTGTTTTTGTAGTTTTTGATTTTCGTTTTTCTTTTTTTTTAATATTATCTTATAATTAAAAATATGTATAATATCTGTATTTTGTGTTTTCTCTTCTTTTATGCCTTTTAAAATTAAAATAAATAAGTTGTGCAGTGATCTTTCAGAAACTTTTAAGAAATTTGTCTTTTATATATATCTACTATATCTATATCTATATTTGTAATTTTTGCTCCTGCGCTGTTATTTTAATTGTGTATTTCTGTTCATATGTAAAGTACCAACTTACATAAAAGAAAATTCTATAAATAATAATGAAGACACTGAACTTATTTTGACATTTATAAAATTTGTGTAGTATGTCTTTAATTACAATTCATTATTTTCTATTGTTTCTATTGTCAATTCGAAAAAAAATAAGTTTGACAGCTACCTTTTAAAGAGGTGTTTGTGAATGTACAACAATGTCATCGGCAACGGTAAGAAAAGTAGGTGTTTTTATTGTTTACCTATGATGTATATCAATAATTACTGTTATCTATGCTCTCTTACTGGTAAACTATTAAACTTTAAAATCTGCATTTTGTTCATACTTTTCTGTATCTATTTTATTTATATGATTTAACTACGTGTTTCTTGATATTCTTCACTAACAATTTGACATTAATGCAGGATTGCCAACTTGGCTTGTTTTTAATTAAATTCAAATTATTAATATTTTTAATGATTTTAATGTAGGTGCCACTTCTCGATGATGATACAGTTCCGTTTGGAGAGGAAGATGATTTAAATCCCAGTTTGCAAAGAAAACTTTCGTAAATATTCATTTTAACCTCACTTCGAAATTTGTTATGATTAATTTTTTTTTCTTCCCATTTGCTTTTAGTCATCCATATGTCACATTTTTTCATTTGTTCTTTCGTGTTTCATCAATAATTGTTTATATGCTTTGTGGCTGGTTCAGTGATTCATTTATAACAAGTTTTGTTTGTGTCGTATTACTATTATCCGCTGACTTTTGGACTGTAAAAAATATAACAGGACGTTTATTAGTTGGTCTACGTTGGTGGAATTATGTTGATGATGATGGCAAATCTCATTGGGTGTACGAAGCTAAAAAGGTTAATTTTTTAAAAAATATTCTTTTCGCTTTTATTGTTATTTTGTTAAAAATATTTAATCTATTAAGAAACCCAATTTTCAGGGTTTACAACAGGGGAAAATAAATGCACAAGAAGCCAGAATATTTTGGATGGCCTTGATTATGTGTCCAATTTGTTGGGGCATATTTTTCATTTTGGCTCTATTTGGACTAAAATTTAAATGGCTGGTAATTGATTATTTAAAATTTTTGATTAAAAATAAATTATTTTAAGTTATTTTTAAAGCTTCTAGTAATGATTGCATTAGCACTAAACGGGGCTAATCTTTATGGTTATATTAAATGTAATTACGGTGCGAATAAGGACCTAGGTTCTGCTGCTACCGATTTCGTAAGAAGTCAAGTATTGAAAAATGCTGTCGATATGATAACAAGACCATCGGCACAGCCAACTACAGCCAGACCCACCGGTGTTGTTTAATCATTCAGTATAATTATTATTTAAAAATTAATTAATGAATAACATTTAAAGAGTTCCATAATATTTTTTTTCTTTTTGTTATTTATTTTAAGATAATGTACGCTTTTTAATATTAAACAAGAAATAAAATATTGTATATCATTTACCCCTATTATATAGAAATTTATTCAATACTAATTATATATAGAAAATAATATGTTCTCCAGTGAGGCTCGAACTCACAACTCCGGCATCACATAAATATGCAATTTATAATGTATATGTTGGTAGCATTTGGTTAGTTACTTTTTTATTTGAAATTTATAATGTATATGTTGGTAGCATTGGGTTAGTAACTTTTATTCTTCGCAAATTATAAATAAATAATTTTTGACAGATGGTGAGGACGTGTTGATAACGAAGAGAAAGAAATAATATTTTTGTCTTATATTTGAATTTTAAAAATAATAAGTTAATTATAACAAATGAAGTTTTATAAACCAATATTAGCGTAGTTTAAATGTTGTATCTATTATGTATTAATGTAGTATTTTGATTAAAAAGACAAAAGAGTAATAATAAAAAAAATGAATTCAATAAATTAAGGTGAGCATTTATTTTTTATGCAATTAATAAATAAAGTGTTAGTCATTATTACTTTAATTGATAATAATAATAATATGATTAAATGATTTATTTGCAGAACTAGTATTACTGACTGTCAATTTCGAATAAAGGAAATAGATAGGATAAATAAAATTAAAAAATAATATAACTTTACCGCTTGACGTGTCCATTATTGTAGTTGCCAAAATTACAAAAGCATTGAATTTGAATGATAACTATTAAAATAAAAATATACAGATAATCGCCTCATTACGGTTATTAACAATGCAATTATTGTTAATTCAATTTGGCATTAGAAAATGAGTTGGTTTGATACGTCCGGATTGGCTAGTCTGGCGAAAACGGCTTTAAAAGAGGCACAAAAACAAATTGATAAAGCTTTAGATATTAAGGAAGAAGAATTACTAGCAACAGAAAATGCTAGGAAGGTGATGCCAATTAGTAGGACAGCCCCATCTACACCACAAGATGGGGCTGTTAAAAATTTAAATATTAATCCTGCATTAGCATCTAGCTTATGGGGCTCTTTTTCGGGATCATTTTTTGATAATCCAGTTGTAGATGATGTATCAACTGTAACAAAACCACCATCATGTTCTAATAAAGTTGATAATACGACTAGTGAAGAAACAACGAAACAACCGTCAATTAAAAAACGGGAAAAAAGTGCCGGCACTGGGGAAGTTTATAGTCGTTTATCCACAGTGTCCATCGAGAGTGAACGCAACAGTTCCGAATCGGTAGAGATTTTAAGCACCGCCACTACACCAGGTTCTAGCGCTACGTCTCCAGGGCTATTATCTGGTTCGACTATGCTAGGTTCGGAATCGGTTGAAGTTTTAGGTTCAGTTGAAACACCAACCGATAGTGATTTTATATTATCTCCAGAAACTGCACCCTCAAATACCATATCAGATAAAAGTGGAGTTTATTCACCAGAAAGTGTAGAAATTATTCCAGAGGACATAATTGATGAGGAAGTTAGTGTCGAAGACGATTCAATGTCTTATAATACTGTGTCAGAGACGACAACAGCAGTAACAGTTGTTGAACCGAAACCAGAAGTTCCAATTACTATTGCTCCAACCAGAACAGGTCTTCATTTGTCATTAGGTGTCTCTAGTACATCTACAGACGAAACTAGTTTTATAAGTTTACGTTTAAACAGTTCACAAGGAAGTATTCATACCGATACAGAAGAATCAATTGATGCAGATCGAACAGTAGCACTAGCCGAAGAAAAGAAAATTAGTGAAGTTTTGAAAGACTGTTCGTCCGGACAATTTAGTTTATTGCTTGAAGATGCTTTGCTAGACAAATCAATAGAATGTTTTGAGATACAAACGCAACTGTCTGATTCTACACAAAGCTTCGAGGATGTTCATGCAAATCTGATTGCCTCGTATAATCCAGAGGTGGTTCGTAATTCATCACCAAATAGTTCGGGTGACAGTAAAAGTGATATGGTTAAGGTGAGCATGGATCAAACATCAGGACACACATCGGCAGATGAAGTTGAAACAACTACATCTTCCGATATTGAAATAATTTCGAGTCCCAATGGGTGTGATTCAAGCAGTGCTAATAGTGCTTACCGAGCTAGTCCACTGAAATCTGGAGGCAGTAGTGCAAGTTGCATGCGTCATTCTGGTCTTCTGGAACACATGTCAAGTTCACGGATGAAAGGACATCATAGAGAATTGTCAGAAGTATCGATACAAAGTGATGAAAGTGGACAGTCTGATACTGAACGCCTTCTAAGGCGAATTAGTGAACTTAGTGATATATTGGAGTTACGTGAAAATAAACTAGTGGAAATAGGAAGACAAAACGCAGAGTTGCAGGATCGTAATGCGGAAATATTATTACAATTGGAGACAAAACAAAAGCGAACAGCTGACAATTTGGATATTACAAATGTTACAGAGGAATATACCCAACGATTGTCGGCACTGGAAAAAAAATTCCAACAATCAATTAGGGAGCGCGATCACTTGCGAAAGCAATTGGATATGGCATTGAATGACTTATCTGAAAGAATATCTCGCGAGGAATTTGATAAAGAAATCACCGAAAAAGATTATCTTGTGAAAGAGTTACGCGGTGAAGGTGAAAAACTCTCAAAGCAAGTCCTTCAGCATTCCAACATAATAAAAAAATTGCGCTCAAAGGAGAAGGAATGCGATGTACTTATAAAAAGACAAAAGGATCAAATAACTGAATTAACAGAAGAATCGGAGAGATTAAAAAAATCATTACAAGCAAAAGACGAGGTTGAAAGATCCCAGATAGAAGCTGTACATAAATTATCCTCAGATAAACGTCGCCTAGACAAAGAAAATAGTCAATTACGTTCACAATTTGAGGATATGCAGCAAAAACTGGAAACAACACAAACATCACTTGAGGCTGCCAAACACGAACTAAATGATAAAAAAAATGCACATACAGAACTCATAAAGATTACGGAGTATTTAAATAAAATTGAAACGGAGAAGATGATGAACGAAAATGAAAATGTACATATTTTAAAACAAATAGCAGATTTACGAGAAAAGCTGCGACAATCTGAAACCAGTAATACAGGTCGCGAACATAAATTACGCCAAGAGAACCTGGAATTATTACGACGTTTAGAAGAATCGGAATTACGTGCTGAGGAACAAACACAAAATATAACATTAACGACAATACCATTGATGAAGCAAATTGATTCATTGCAGCATACCTTAAATGCAAGGACACTAGCTTGGGAAAGACAGGAAAAACAATTAATAGATAAATATGGTAATTTTATTTTTGATATTTCATTTAGTATTAAATTTTTTTTTTTTTTTATTTTATATTTTGTTTTTCTACAGATGAATCCCAAAGAAAGTTACAGCAATTCAATATTAGTAAAACCACAACAAATGATGAATTAATGACTTTAAATTCCGTGAAAAAGACACTGGAGGAACAATTAAAAGGTGCAAAAGTGAAAAATGATGAAATGGAAATTTTATTAAAGAACAAATTAATTGAATATGAATTAAAGGAACAAGAATATAAATAGTAAGTAATATGCAGTTTCAAATATTATTTGATCTCTAACGGAAATTAATGCTTTTTATTTTATATATTTGCAGTGAAATAAGTAATATTGAAAGGAAATTAAACGATAATAATGATATGGTTGAAAAGTTCCGAGTAAATGTTAATGAATTGGAAACACAGTTGCGTATTGAACGGGAAACTGTGGATAATGAAAAGAATCGTATTGCAAATTTATTAAATGATCAGAGAAGTGTTGCGGCTATGGGAATACAACATCAAGAGCATCAAGAAAATTTATCGCAGCATCAACAAGAGCGTAGTTCTAGAGAATCATCACCAACATTAAGTTTAGGGCGAATGTCACTAGCTGAATCATTAGGAAGTGCTTTATGGCATGGCGTAAGAACTTTTCATTTATTAATTTGTTTATAAATTATTGTTTAACTATTATTTTTAATTTCCAAAGGATGAGCTAGAATGTATTTCTAATTCTTTTTATGGTGGCGGCGGTTCAAACATTTTACAAACATCACAAGGAACAAATTTATTAAGTAATATAATTGGTAATGGGGTTGGAGGTGCATCAATGCTAGAAACATTACAATCATCGTTAAAACAACGTGACGGTGAATTAATACAATTACAATGGGAAATACAACATTTACAAATTGAGCGTAATTGCTTGACAACGGAGTTATCAAATTTAACGAACGAATTAGATAATGTGAGTCATCGATAAATATTAATATCTTTTTAATTATTATTATATTTATTATTAATTAATAAATTGAATTGTTTTCTTATTTAAGTTAAAAGATAAATTAACCACATATGAAAATTACGAAATAAAATTCGATAATTTACAAAAACAATATGATGCAATATTACAAATGTATGGCGAAAAGGTTGAAGAGGCACAAGAATTAAAATTAGATTTGCAAGATATTAAAGATATGTATAAAGGACAAATTAATGAATTGTTAAATCAGCAAAAATTTGCTAAACAACAGCAGCAACAGGATCAGGAACAAAAAGAAAATTAATTTATATTTCTAATAGTTCTGCGCTGCATCGTATTATTTTATTTTTTTTAAATTATACTATAAGATATTGAATTTAAAAAAATAAATAAACGATCAAATTGTGATTAAAAATATTAGTCTGGATGGTGCATTATTATAATTATTTACTAATAATCAAAAATAAAAAGATTAATTTAAAAAAATAATGTAAATACAAGAAGCTTATTTATTTAATATTATTATTAATTAAAAATAATAAAAATTAAAATATATTATTTATAGTATAATTAAGAATAAAAAATAATTGTTTTATTGTATTTTTTATCATTTACACATTGGATATTCATTCATATAGATCAGAGTTCTTTATATTTAGGTAATCACTGGTTTAGCTGTCCTTTTTAACTAAAAATTAAAGTACAGTTCACAATACAATCTGCATTATCACATCACTATATCTCTGCTATACACTATTAAGGATTAAAGATAATTTAAATTAAAAATTCATTTTTTTTTGCATTATTGTTTGTTTTATTTAGTTTATTTCCAGTAAATTTTTAAGAATAATTAATTAAAGATAATAATAAAATTTTGTTAAGAGGTCAAAAATTTAATACATATGAAATAAAAACAAAAAATTAGATTATAAAAAAATATAAATAAAATTATTAAATAAAAAACAAAACTAAAGCAGGTGAATTATCTAAAACAAATAATTGTCTTATAACAATGAAATTGTATTTGTGTTTCTTCTTATGTTTCATGTTATTCAATAGCAATTATTGTTTTGAATTTCAAATGCATGATTTAATAAAATAAAAGAAAAAAAAAACAAAATTATACAACAAATAAAAAAGACTTATACAAGAGTTTTTAAAATACAAATTTTAAGTAGAGAATTTTTTTTTTATTTTGGCATATTAATTTATTTGTTTAGCATGGATTTACACTTTGTTTTGTAATAAACAATATCCTTCTTCAATTCACCACAAGTTGATTTTGTAATTTAAAGATAAAATTAAATTTATTATAATAAAAAAATACAACGTATGTAATAATATTAGAAGTAAAATGTTTTAATTATTTTTATATATTTCAAATGATAATTTAGTAATAATAAGAGCTTTAAAAAAAAAGTTTTGTGGTGTATATACTTGGTTCTTGTCTTGACTGTCAAATCCAAATTTGCCCGACAAAAAAAGTTGCAACGAAATATCCCCAATAGTAAATTAAAAGGAAAACCAATCAATCCCCATTAATTTTCCATTTTTTATAAACATAAAATTAATTTTAATTTTTTTTTAATAATCTAACTCTTTCTTCCTTTTTCTTTTCTCTTTATAAAATTAATTTTAAAGTATTTTATTTATTTTTCAACAAAAATGTCTGCCGTTTAGATGTATCAATATAAAACTTTCTAATTTTTGTAAACACACATGCAGAATATGGTATTTTTAATCATTTATTTATCGAGTGTTAAGAAGAAACATACTTTTGCATTTTCTGAATTTCTCCCATAATTATGTTTGGTATTATTTATACAAACGTGTGCTTTTTATAAGTTTTGTTTACAAATGAGATATTTTAATTAGGTAAAAAAAAAACTACATTCATCGTTCCAAGAACAATGACAATTACAGTTAAAAAAAAAACAAATTTAAATGATTTTGTTTTTTTTTGTTTTTTTAATTAATTTGACATTTTGATTCTAAACGACGGACAACGACGACGTTGTTTACACAACAACTTGACACACACACACGGCTTACTACGTTACAAAATTTATGTTGGATGCTTCAAAAAAATATATAATTTTATAATAAAAATAAAAAAATCAAATCAAAACGAATATTCAAAAATAATATTAACAAAAAAAAAAACAATTTCTTTCTTCAACCATATCCAAGTAAATTTTGTGCGTGTGTTAATTTGTTAATTAATTTGTTGCTGCTACTGCTGCGCTGTGTTGACTTTTTTTATTAATTCTTTAATTATTAATTTAATTTTTTTTGTATATCAAATTTTTTTTTATTATTAATAAAAAAAAATTGTAATTTTCGACTTTTCTTTTCATTAATTTGTTGTTGTTGTTGTTGGTTTTGGTGTAGTAATGGTAATAATCCTTTTGTTTTTAAACAAAATTATGTTTTTATTCAGTTTCCTTCAGATCCATGGTGTCCATCCTTCATATAAAACAGCTAAATTATCTGGATCCATTGCTTCCCGGATCATCCAATCAACTTGTTCAGATATTGTTGAACGTCGCGTTGGATCTGGATCACGACCTTCTAATTTCATACGGATACGACGCCATACAGACACCGCATATGCATTACGTTTTTGTTCAGTTTGTGCTAAAAAAGGAACATTTATTATAAAAAAAATGTACGAAAAGGATGTATAAAACATTTCAATAATTACCTTTTTGTGTTTTTTTATTACTAATACAACATCCACCATCGTCACTTGCTTTCAATAAATTTTCCGCATTACTACCCAAACCATCCTCATTTAATTTAATATTATTCTCAATCAATAATAAGTCATCATAAACTATTTTTATATTACTCAACACATATTCTAGTTGCATATGGATTTCATTCAGGATTTTCTTTGTGAAATCTTTACTCATCACATGACTATGTAATTCAGTTATACAATGACAAAATTTTTTATAGCGTAATATAGAATCACGAACGATATATTGTTGTTGCGTATTGAAGGACCCATTTTTAAGTATTGATCTTAATAGCAGACGAATGTCTAAAGACATTTTGCATTGAGAATTAATTAACGTTTGTAATCGATGAGCGGTTAATTGTAAATTATCCTGTGTTTGTAATGTCATTTTCTCATATTTAATCAGCTCGATATGTGTTTGTTCAATAAGACCATCGATCAAACTAATAACATTCTTTATCCATTGATTATCGATCGGTCCCTCTGGATCTAGTAATTCAACGATTTCAATTTCAATCGGCGTTATCACATTAACACAGGACATCTTTAGTGTCATTACACGCTCATAATTGTTCAACATCAATAATATGTTTTTGTCAAAATCAATTGAGTCGCTTGTGTTATTATATCGTAATAATTCATAATTATATATATTTTTTGTATAGGTAATTATCTTATTGATTAATATGTACTCATTCTCGATGCGCTCATTATTTAATTTTACATTGAATTCAAAATTAACAATTACATTTTGAATATTTGGATTGGCACCAATTGCCCATTTGAGACGTTGTCTTGTGGACACTATAAACGTTGCTAATTCGTCTCGCATTTTATTTATCGTTATTAACCATGCACTCAGTGTTTGAACATAATTTTTAAATTGCTGTAATAAAATCATTGGTTGTTCATGTTGTTGCTGTTGCCAATTTTGTGCTAAATGCTGCGATGTTATTATCTCTTCATGCAACCAATTATGTCCCTTGATAAGCACGTGTAAACGGTCAACACATGATTGCTGATAAATTAAAGTATTTTTAAGATAATCGATTAGTTGATAACGTTTCCATGTCATATCAAGACTAACACACAATGATGAAGCTTGATTTAATACAGTACTGTTAAAGATACCACTTTTAATTATGCTATCAACTCCTTTACGACACAACTCCTCCAATGGTAATATATTTTGTATGCCAATATCATTACGATCCACCTCAGTATTTATATTTAAATCAATTTTCTGCAGAAATTCACACATAATTAATGTAACACAATGGGGCCCAATGCCTAGTATAAAACGCAATATATAATCGGCAATAAATTTACGTAGAGGGCGTCCAATATTCTCGTTATCATATAAACTAATTGGCATTATTTGCATATTAGTAGTATTTTGCATCGCGACACCTTTAAATGCACATGCCATTTGTAAACAAATGCGAAATATTTCGATCATTGTCTCTAGGCGACGCACAAAGAATATGTCTTGTAAAACAGACCGTGTTATCGGATTAAAAACTAAAGACTATAAGATATAAAAAGTAAATTAAATAAAATTCAAATTAAAATAGATAATATGTTGAAAAACTTACAGCAAGATCACGAGATTCTCTGACATGATCAATCTTAAGCCATTCTTTCGGAATTTGTAGAACATCAATACCTTCAATTAGTTCCAGTTGTGCTTCCTCCAACATTTTAAACAAATTATTTAATTTTATAAATAGTTTTTCACCTTTCTTTTCTTTATTTTTATTAAATAAATTTATCGAATCCTCAAGTAAGTTATTAAATTTTATTTTTAACGCACTTAATAATGTTTCGGTTGTTAATAGATTTTCGGTTAAATTTATATTTAATATTTTACAACGTAATATTTGTGTTAGATTTGTTATTAATTCATTTAATGATAATAAATTCTCTTGTAATTTTGATATTTTCGATATTATATCTAACATACTTATTTCCTCGGCAATAATATTATTAATTATTTCTGGTAATAAATCAATTAAAAATAAATTATTTATATTTTGCAAGATTTTATAGATATTATTCGTTTTCTGGAGGCAATTTAATGAATTTTTAAATAAAATTGTGTGTTCATCGTAGTGTTGCTGTCCAACGACATTACATATTTCGTTTAGTAATGATATATATGTTGATAATTCATCGAGGAACCACTTATTATTCGATGTTAGATCAACTAAATTGTCCAGGGAGCGTGATGCAGCATTTTCTAGCATTAAATAACGTTTATTTATATCATATAAAGCAGTTATTGTAACACAGTGCAATGTTATTAAACCAGTTGGCTTTTCATTCACGAATTTATTTATTAAATTGCATGATTCATCATAAGCACTGCGATCCACATTTAACGTTTTTATATCAACCGAATTTTTATCATTTATTTGAATTTCCGCTTGTAAACGATCAAATGTATTTTTCACCTTCAATGTATAATTTTTTAATACAGTTTGTAATTGATTTGAAAATTGCATTACATTTTGTTCTAATAAACGTGGTTGTTCTAATCGTAACTTATTTATTATGTCTAAATTCTTATTAATATTTACATTGTTATTATTATTACTATTTATATTACTTAATTTTTCTAATAATAAGTGTGTAAAATTAATACAACGATCGATTCTATGCTGGTCGCGATAACTTTTTGGACAAAATTCATTCATAGCTCCATATTGGAGTATTGCTTTCAATGCCTGATGAGCAATCATTATTTGCTGGCAATTGCTACTGTCTAATTCCTTTCGCACAGCATCACATTGTAAATATATTTGACCACCCTGCATTGAGCCCTCCAAAAATTCCCGAATAACTTCAAATTCGGACACGTTTGCAGGCTGTTTCTCATACATTTGAACTTCATTTAATAATTTTAAAACTTCTCCACTATTTATTGCATTTAAACACTCATTATATTCGCACAATTGACTTTTTGAATTATTACATAATGTTTGTAATGATAATGTGAGTGTATCGGATTCATCTTTACAACGCCTATATACATTATAACGTGATGACACAGTGTTTAATTGATGGCTTGATTGTGCGGCACCTAAAGCCTCTGCTTCACGTATTAATCCCATTTGTTGTGATAATAATTCACGTTGTGCTTCTTGCACTTGAATTTGTTTACGTTGGTTCTCAATCTCCTCTATATATTTTTGAACAGATAATAACTGTGTATACACATCATCTCTAAAGAAGTAAAATAAATTAATAAAAACTGGTTTTATAAAAAGTAAATATTTAATATGAAAATAAAAAAAGAACAATATAAAAAAGGTAAACAATGTCATTATCATAAGGTAAAACTTATTAATAATGTATAATTTATAATGTATGGTGGATAAACGGAAATAAGAAAAAAATTAAAAAATAAATAAATAAGCAAAAAGCATTAGAATAGGTTAATTTGTTAAATTCAGGAAATGAATGTAAGGAATAAAATGGCTTTATTACTTACAGTTAAATAATAATAATAATATATTGTGTAAAACAACATACTAGGTAAAAAAACAGCAAATAGCACGAAGCATAGTCAAACGAATATTTGTCATTAAACAAACGAATAATACACTTAACTAGCTTAAATATTTATATAAATATTTAAAATTTAAAGAACAAATAAATAAATTCCATAATTGGTATTCAGTCATATTACGATGACAAAAAAGCAGAAAAACAAGATAAATCGAAATGACTGAGAATTTAAAGTCAAAATCCCAAATTATTATAAAATAATAATAATAATAAATATCATCAATTTTAAATTTAGAACGAAATAAATAAAATAAATCAAAAATCACCATTACAAAGCAAAAAATAAATAATAAAAGTATATAAAAAAAATACAGAAGTTTTAAAATAAACTAATCACATTAATCATATTATTTTAGTAGCTAGTAAAAATAATAATAATAATAATAATAAAAGTCTATAGTCTATTATAAAACATACTTTATTACAAATAAAAAGTTAATAAATAAATTCATTGAATTGAATTTTCTAATAAATATAAAGATTAAAAAATAATTTCTTAAAGATGAATTTGTGAGCTTTTTTATTTTTGTACAGCTCTTCAAAGTATGTACGAAATATATAAACACAATAGAAAAAATTTACCAACACATGACAAAAACAACATTTATAAATAACAATTATAAATAAAACTTCGAAAAAAGAGTAAAAAAAACAAGAAATTCAAGTACTTTACACTCAACTAAAACATAATTGAATAATTTAATAAATGTTTTGCTTGGTCTTTGTCTTTATTTAATTAATATTTTTATTAAAAAAAATGAAATAAAAACGAAAAAACTTCAAGGTTTTTTAAGTCCGCTATTTCAATTATAAAAAAATTCAACACACACACAAACTGATTAAAACAAATCATATAAAAAATAATACCTATTTGCTGTCCATTCTGGTTTGATTTCTGCAAAACGTATGGCTAATGTGTCACGTGTCATTTCACGCTCTAATTGTTGTCTAGCTTGTCTTAATTCACCGCCCAGGACTTCACCACCGTAAGCTGATACAGCCAAACCACCAGCGCCTTCTTCCCCAATCGCCCAATCAACCAATGGATCATACACAAATGCTTCTAACAAGGTTAATAACGTTTCACGTCCTTTTTTTAACGCCTTTAACACATGTTCACATGCCAAACGAAATGTACCCTAGAAATAAACAAGAAAAAAAATTATTAATTATTTTTTATTTAAAGCGAAAATCTCTTCCTAGATATTTAATTAAAATGTTAAAAAAGCTTTCAATACATGATTAAAATCTATATGAATAATAAAGTAAAGAATTGAAAATTAATTAAAACATTAAATCAATCAAAGATAAAAAACGACATTTAATTGATTTAAAAAAAAATCATTGACTCAGTCTTGTGTGATATCTATAAAGAATAAAATTTAATTGCTTAACCGAGTTATGAACGAGAACATTGGGTGATTTTCAACAATAGATATTTTTCATCAGGTTGTAACTCGAGAATTAAATTTAGCTTCAGTTTTTACAGTTTTCTTAAAAAATAAATAAAATTATTTTTAATTATAAATTGCGACAGAGAGAGCTTTTATATCACATGATAATAAATTTTGATTTCAATCGAGACAATTGCTTATAAATTTTTTGCAGAAATTAATTATTTTTATACTGCTGTGATAATAATATTCACGTAGTGATTCTTGTGCTATAAATTAATGACAAAGCTTATTTAATTAGCGGTATGGTTTTTGTATATATTTGCATATTTCACTGCTTGGGCGGACTTTCCTGCAGTAATCAGTAATCAACAAGGCATAATTTTAGATAACTTATATGGCTTTCCTTCTTCTTATCATTCTTTTAACGAGAAATTACTTTTACTATTAAAGAAAATAATTAATAAATTCCTATAAACATTGTCAATAGAATTTAAAATCAACATTAACCATAAGAGCATAATTCAGCAGGAATCCCAATTAAAAAAAAACTTTATCAAACAAAGAACTAAAATTAATAAAAATTATAATAATAAAATGTGCGACAAATTATTTATTTTTTTAATACATTTATCAACATAAATTTTATATTATGTTAATAAAAATAAAAATAATTCACCACCCACATTAATAATATAATTTAATTAACATTTATTATCGTAATGAAAATTTAAATTGAATAAAAAAAACATTTATTTGCATTTTTGATGATAATAAAGAAAAAAAATGTTTTTGTATTTTTGGTTTATCAAAATAAAAAATTTGCATTGGAAACAACAAAATCCCAAAAAATATAAAGGTAAAGTTAAGTGAAATTAATTGAAAACTTCTAAACATTTTGACTAAAAGCAAGCAAACCACAAATAAGTACCGCACCAGCATATAACGTGTACATAGAAATATATGCAAAAGCAATAAAATTTGATATGAAAAATTCAATGTTTATTGTGTGTATTTCATGTGTTATTAACCGTTTGATTATGGAGTTGTGAATTGTAAAAATATTTTTTTTATTATTAAATCTAAAAATAAATGTATGATTAAATATAAGTAATATTCATGTAGGTAATAATAATAATTCAGCATAAATAGTAACAATGTGGTTGAATTACAAAAAATCACGTCTTGTAATTAAAATGAAAATCACATAAATATAAATCAATCCATATTTAAAAAAAGACTAAGCTTAATAGAACATTGCTTAGAATATTGCTTAATAGAAGTTAAATTAATTTTTTGTAAACTAATCAAACGTATACAGAAGTTATACTAAAAAATAAGCCTTCCAGATTAAATAAAAAAATTATTTAGTCACGAAAAATAAACGAAAAATTTTTAAAACGGTTCTTATATATTCTTAAAAATATTTTTGTTTTTTTTTATAAATTTTATTAATAGAAGTGAATATTAAAAGTCATTGAACGGTCTAAATTCAATAACTTTTTATATATTTCAATATAAAATAATTAAATAAGGAATAATCGAGGTAAAGTAAAATTAATCATCATAATAGTTTTAAGAAATTATTGTTGTAATTATTCATAGATAAAAAATCACCAAGGAAAATAAAGTTTAAAATGTTTAAATTAAAAACATTGACTTTAAATCAATTGCGATTTGTCATTTAAACACTTAATAATAAAATCATGATTATTTGAAATACAAAACTTTTTTAAAAACCGCAAAAACAAAACTTAAAAACAATATAAATTTAAAGATAAAAGGGATAAACATTTAATAAAAGAACAAAGTTATCAAATAACAAAAATAAATGTTTTAAATTACAAATGTACGTCATTACAATAAAAAAAAATTACAAATCAGATAAAAAGATAAATACTGCATGTGGGGGTGCCTGATAATAAATAATATCAAATAAAATAAACTGCAAGTGTGGAGACGATTGATTAAACAAATGAAAATATAAATCAATAACCTTGACTTATAGACTAACTACAATTAAATTATAAAAATAAATCTAAATAGCGTCAAAATAATTATTAAAAACCAAAAATAGAAAAATTATTATCAAAAAGGAAAAGTAACAACGGATTTTTTTTTGTTTCGCAACACTTTTTATCAATAAAAACAAACGATTTTAATAAAAAAAAGATATAAATAACATTTTATTATAATTCTTTTTTGTTTTTTTTTTATTAATTTTACATCATAAAAGGAATTTTTTTTGTTTTAATATTAACGGAAAAAAACGGCAATACAAAATGTGGACAGAAAGTAATATAAATTAAGTTATGAATTTTTATTACAATTTTCAATTATTTACGAAAAAACAATAAAAAGCAGAAAATCGATTGTATGATTATAAAACCAAGAATTATTATTTATTTATTGAAAACAAAACCGGATCAAAAAAATATATTTATAAATAAAAACAAAAAAGCTCATCTACCTTTGTATTGCATTATTGATATAAAGAAGAAAAAAAAATCCTAAAACAGACAATTATCTCATGAACGAGCTAACTATTGACATGCAATATAACATAGAAAAGCAAAAACGTAGAAACACACAGAAACAATTGATTTAATTTTTCTATAAATAATTACAATCTACAGGTAGAATAAAAAAACTACAGGCAAAAATAATAAATAATAAAAAAAAAACTTCATAATTTCATAATAAAGACAAACAATTATTATATTTATTCATAATTAGAACAGAAAAATTAATATGAATCGATGTTTCTTAAATTTTATAAATTATTTATGTTAGTTAATAAAAATATATGTAAAAAGGGTGAAAAAGTTTTATCATTACCTAAATATAATAATCATAAATTTAATAGAGAGAATAGTATAAATGTAGACGCCTGATTAAATAAAAGACACACCAAGTGTAGACGCCTGGTACGTACTAAATAATAATCAAATCATAATATTTATTTATTTATTACACACGATTTTTAAGATTCAAATAAGTAAATATTTAATTTGTTAAAAACATAAAAAAAAATAAAAAGTATTGGCATATTGCATTATTTCGATAAATGCACCGAGTCCCGGTTTTTATCGAATACAATTATTGCGTCTGTAGTATTTATATAATATTAAGTTTATAATTTATTAATAACTTATTTTTGATTTACGCTATGTGACCGGATTTCCGAATTTTTTAAATAACAATTTATAAATTAAGCAAAAAATAAATAAAAGAAACATTTATTAATCATTCGACTGAATTATTAAATTATATTACAAATATTATTCTTAATTAAGACACTTATTTAGTACTTTTAAAAATGTGATAGAAGTTAGATGTTAAATTAGATTATGTAATTGTGAAACAAATGTCGAGTGGTCTTTAAACTTAAAGGTAATAATGATAAACTAGCAATATAATTAATTAAGATTTTTAAAGATAAAAATAAAATTTCAATTTATAACTTTCTAACACTTTTTTTAGGATTTAAATAATTAATATTAATTTTATTCAAAATTAAACAATGTATGCAGAGTAGTAAGAGCTTAGTAAGAAATAAAAAAAAATTAAACAATAATAAATGAGATGTCGGGTAGTGGTAACAAGTTTTTAAAGATCTCGCAAAATATTAATTTAATTTTTAATTATTTTTGACATAAATAATAATCAACTTAATTTTTTTTTTTTTTTTTTAATTTTTATACTAAATAAATATAATATAACTATTTGTTGTTGCTGTGTATTTCTTATTAAAATACCAAATTAAGATTGCGAAAAAATAATAATAAAAATGAATATTTATCGATTAATAACAAAACATCACATTTAAACATATGTTTTATTTTTGGCTTTTAATTGAATTTTTTGATTGACAACATATAAAAAGTGAATAAAAAAAAATCACTTAATAAAAAATAAATTATTTTATTTTATCAATAATTTTATATGGTTTTCTGGTAATTATTTTTTTTTTTTTATTGTTATAATGATTACAAGGTAAAAAATGAAAATTGAATGCTTTGTTTTTATAGTTAGAAAAAGTACCAGATGTCATACAAAATACGAATTACAAATTCATAAAAAGTTTTTTTATATCATGGAAATATCAACAACCATTTTTGCAAAAAAAAAACAAAAACAAAATGTAAATTTACTTAAAAATTTAAGGAACAATTTAACTTTTAAAAACAATTAAAAATTCCTCTATGCTACAAAAGCAAGGACATTTAATGAGTGATTCTCAGTATTCTCATCACAATTCTTCAATTTATTTTGTCGTTATTTAATTTTATTTATCCTTATTATTAATAAATACATAATAAATGATGATAAGCAAGACAAAAAAAAAAGAAAAACTAAGCTGGATAATTTCTTATGTGTTTTCAAGACCGTAAAAACGTAATGGAATTGGAAATGGCAATGACTATGACAATGACAAAGAGTAACAACAACAATTAAAGGAAAATAAGGAAAAATCAACAAAAACAAAACATTATTATTATTAGTGAATGTTTGTAGTGGACGAAATTGCAAAAAAAAAAAATATATATATATAAATAAATAAAGAACAAAACAAACAAGAAAATAATTAGAAAAACCAGTAGAAAACGACAAAATATAAGAAAGATGATCGAGTAGAACTGTAACGTTGTTGTTCTTCTTTGCTTAATTAATAATTTTATATTTTTTACGCACACAATAAAATCAATAACAAATATTACATTTTTTTATTTAAAATTAAATAAATAAAGGACAAAGATAATAAAAACAATTATCTACTTATATTGACTGAAGACATGTAAAGGACTAACGAAATGAAATTTTTTTTTTTTTATTTTTTGCATCTACAACGAGATTAAGATTTAATTGTTTTTCATATACTTTTAAAAAATAAATACTTTTATTATTTAAAATATAAAATAAACCAAATATAAGAGAGAATTACATTTACAGCATACACAGAAAAATAATATAATTTTTATCACTTCTCTATATATATTTTGAGAATGTAAGTACTGTACAGCATAGCACAGTATAGAACAAAACAGAAAAAAAAACTTTATTTACTTTTATATATTTGTTTTATTTACATTTTTTGTCCTTATGCAAATAATTCAAATAACATAAAAATGACAGGGAAAATAAAATGAAAAAATAATAACAAAAAAAAAAAAAAAAATGAATAAGAAAAAAATGTTTCAGAAATATAAAAAATAAATAACCAGAAAATTGACAAATACCGAAAGAAAAAAAATATAACAAGCTTTAAAAACCTTTGTGTGAACTTAAAAAAACCAACCACAGATACATAACCACGTTGTGTATATGTAAAGTTGAAGCAGCACTTGTATTATTCATTTAAAAACAAAAAATACAAAATAATAATAAATTACATAAAAGTAAATTATAAAGAAAAAAATATTAGTAAAACTTATGTAAAGCTTATTACAGATCAGTTCAACGTAACACAACTCATCTTCACTACTAACTCTACATGAAATTTATAATACATTTTATAATTAAATTTAACTTTTTAAATAAGCTACTCAGTATATTTCTCCTTTTTAAAAATTAGATCACGTGGACATCAGAACTTATAAAAACAAAAAAAATGTCATAAAACGCTATAATTATAGTGAAAATAAACTTAAACTCATTTCATATCATTACATTTAACTTTTTTTCTATTTCGATTTAACATTTTATTCAATTTCCATTCCATACCATTTATTAATTTTTTGTAGCTTTTTTCTTATTATGATTGTTGTTTGTTTTAAAAACAAAAACAAGCTTTTTGGTTATAAGGACCAGAGAAACATAATAAAAATCAGCAAAGCAAAATAATTTTCAATTTTTTTTTATTATTATTATTCTTCTTTTACTTAAAGAAGTCATGAAAGCTTTAATAAAAAGAAAAATACATTTTAAATGAAATTCTAGAGGCTTGAAAAAATGATTAAATAAGATTTTAAAATATAAATAAAGAGAAAATTATTCTGTTACAATACGTAACATTAAGTTCAATAACTTTTTCTAATGAATTTTTTCTTTACGATTATGAAAAGTACAACAAAATGATGATGTTGATTAGTTAAAACAATCTCGAAGATTAGTAGTAATCTATAAGTTACATGGACAAAATGGATCCCATATCTTTCTTATCTTAGTAATAAGTTTTAACTCACATAAATAAAAAATTAAATTAATAAATATCGACTACAAGAATTAAAAAGAAAGAATAATCTAGTATTTCTTGCAACTATTTACTAATACAAGAAGCATAAAAAATGAAATTCCATGAAAAATCAATAACAGAAAAAAAAAATTCAAGTTGAAGGTTGTGTAGATATTTCTGATTTACCTAAAGTTTTAAATATTCAAATTGAAAAGCTAATAGTAATGAGATAGAATCTAGCTAAGAAGGAGTTTCTAATCGCTATTTCACAACCCATTAGTTTAGAACAAGACCTATTTTATACTTACTTATAATTACGTCTAACGAAACGTCAATATTTGTATGTAAAAAAAATAGCAAGCATTTCATGACTAATTATAAATATATATATATATATTTGCATGTTATAAATTAGCAACTTAGCCACGTATATGCCGTTAAATAAAAAAAAACAAAACAATTTGGCAAAACTGTTTTTAAATCTAAAATAAATTAATTGACAAGAACTAATATTTATAAATATTATTAATTAACTCAATGTGTGGAATAATCAATAATAAAAAGATATAAAAGGAAATACTTATTGCAAATAATGTTTAAACGCGTCTTTCTATTTTTTGTTAATTATACATGATTTAAATAACGATTAATATTAGTATTAGTATTCATTTTACATTAAAAATAATAATTTAAATTTATATTTATTATATATATTTATATTTAAAAAAAATAAAACTATTTGACTTTAAACAAAGCTTTTACCAGGCGCCTCCACATGATCATAGTTTTTAAAATAACTTTTAATATATTTATCAAACAACAGCCGCCTTTATTATAATTTTAAACATAATTTGATTTTATAATAATACTTAAAAAAAAACAAAGAAAACTAATTTTATAAAAATCAAAGCGTCTCTACTAGTTTTATCTGATTACGATAATAATATTGATTGTTACCAATCAAACAGAAGTGAGTTGCTTTTTAAAAGAACGAAGGTTCTGTAAATTTATTTAATAAAATAGCTGTATAAAATATATTTAATATAAACAAAACTTTTAATAAAATCAGCAAAGGTTTAATATTTCTTTTATTCAATTAAAGTTTTTTTTTTTTCACAAATAAATCTTTTTATTGAAATTGGAGCGATATTAACATAAAATATATGCAACAATAATGATTTGGTGACGTGAAATGAAATTTAAGTATAGCACTGCAGTTTATGCAATATAATATAATGCCATAAAATTTTCTTAATATGTAATAAATTATCAAAAGAATAATATATTGTTTATAAACGCAGAAAAATCTTCGTTAAAAAACTTATGAAAGAGAAACATGGCAGAAAAATGCTTTTTTTACAAAACTCTTATTTAATTAACAAAAAAACAAACAATAATATGACGTGCATGCTTTTTTAAATTCTATGACACGTTATTATCAAATAATAATGAAATAAAAAATAACAATACAGAGTCTGTATTATGAAATCTTTTTAAATATACACAAAAGCTGCCATATGAAACAAACATACAAATGCTTACAAAAAGCTTTTATAAAAGTGACTATGCAACAGAAGTACAATAGAAGAAAAAAACATTAAATTCCTAAACCAATAAAAATATTGAAAAATAAAGAAAAGTAAAGTATAACAATTACTATAAAAAAGGTATATATTATACATTATATATAGTGGTATATATTGCAAAACATTTTCGTATTTTTCCTAAAAAAAAAAGAAAATGAACAATAGTAAATTAAACATATACAATATTTTTTTGAATTTAAACCTGGTTATTATTAATTGAAATTGAAAATCATTTACACTTTAAAAAAGCCATTGCAGAAAAAAATCATTCATACCACTATGAAACGTTACAACTTCGTATTAGTGTTTGAAAGCTCAATAACCTCTTGTCCAATGTAAGAAAGTAATAATATTATTTTTTTTAAATTTACCAAATGAATAATATAATTTTTCCACTGAAAGCTTCTTTTTTTAATGCAATTTGATCACTCGCTTTAATAAAAAATAATCGAAATATTGATAGAAAAAAAAATGAAATAAGGTAGAAAAAATAAGTTAAATAATTTATCAACCGAACAGCAAACATGTAACGTTTCTAGATGAATAACCTTAAAATATATTTAAAACAAAGAAAAAAAACAATTTTGCATTAAAAAACCAAAAATAAAAAAAGTCCTTTTAGCATATTTTCTTATTTCGATTTTTACTCCACTGATACAAATTCTTTATTTATACTTTGTGAATTTTTTTTGGAAATAAATAAAAATAATCCCAAATTGCACATAAACTTACAGAAAACATAATAATAGAAAATATAGGTCAAATTTATGTTTATATTTTTTTAAGCTCTTTAATGTTTATAGTAAAAAAAATTGAAAAGAAATTGATTTAATAAATATTAATAAACCAAGAAAAGTAATTAGAATTTCCAAAAACAAAATCCTTTAAGAATCAACAATTAAATAGGCATTAAAAAGCTTTATTATTTTAATTAAACCAAAGAAAAAAAGAGACATAAGAACACAAAAAAAAGGACAAAATAAATAAAAAAAAGTTAGAAACAAGAATATAAAGAAAAGCTTTCGAAGAAAATTAACTAATAAAACGAAAAATTAATTTAGCATCACCATTAATTTTTCTCAGAATTTAAATGGAAGTAAAGAAAAGAGGTTAAATAAATAAGTAAATAAATTTCCGGTGTCTACGGAATATAAAACAAGTAAAAAAAATTCAATCTCTTTCCATGTAAAAACTATTGAAAATATAAAAACCAGCAACAACGAAAGTAAACAAAAAAAATCTATCAGGCGATAAGCAGCCAAATAAATACCAAAACGAAAGTAACAATAGCTTGACCTTGTTGTTTTTATTATTTCCTTAACAAATTTTAAGCAAATTTTATTCATATTACATATAAAATAGAAATAAATTTGTAAGAAAAGCTTAGAGCTATAAAAAAAGACTGTTTATAGAAAAAAAATTCTTACAAGACAAAGTTACACAATTTGATTAATAATTTTTATTCTTTTTCTCTGCAGAAAAAATCTTTTTTTATTGATTTACTTTAAAAAGAAATACAAAAAAGCACAATCCAATCATAACTGAATCGAGGAACTTTTAAACAAAAGAAATTTTCTAGTTAATAATTAATCTTTCTTGTTCATTCTTCATTGAATTTTCTCAGCAACTCAAGAAATTTTTATATACTTATATCGATGATTCGGGGCATTAGGAAATGAGATACTTTAAAACATCTTTTAATAAATTTTAAAAATTAACACAATTTAAGTGTATGTTATGCACATGAACAAGGTTATCTGTAAAGTTAATTAACATTTTATATTCACGCATTCTTATGAATATAAAATTAAAATTAAAAATTTAAAAAATTTATGAAAAATAGTAAATAGAATAAGATTTAAGCAGTCTCATGCTATAAAATTAAAATTCAGCCATAAAAGCAGCGCAACAATATTATAGTCTAATACACTTAAGACGCTTAACTTTCTGGTTAAATTTATAATAAAAAATAATAACAATCATAAAAACAATAACTCGACAAAAAAGATTCAGTAATTGTATTAAAGCATTACTACCTACAAATGAGTAAATAATAAAAAAATGAGTAAATAATACAAATAATCAAACAAGAAAAACAAATAGGTATTTACAATGCATTCTTATATAATATGCACAACAAAATAAATAATACTTACAAAGCAGCACACAACAAAAAATATATCATCAATATAGCTACAAAATTGATTTTATTACAAAAGATGCTAAAAATAAGCAAATAAATCCTTTCGGGATATTATTTATTCATTCATTCATTTATTTCGTTTGTGCATAATATATAAACTTTATAAGAGTACCAAAAGAACCTAATAAATAAATAAATGAATAAATAAATAAAACTTATAGAAATATCCAAGAAAGGCGACAAAATAAGGAAAAAAATAATTTTATTTTTTATTGAAAATAACGTAAATAAAAATATCACCTTTTTACAAGAAATTAGAAAATATTGATCTTGATCAAAAATAATAATTAATTATGAAACATAATATTTTTTTTTATTGGAAGCAAAAAATTGGAAAATTACACATACTCTACATGAATACTCATTTATTTCAAATTATAGAGCTTTCACTGTATACACAAAATTAAGGAAAAACAAAAAAAAAAAAGGTTAAAAAATTAATTATTCCCGTTTGATAGTATGACACAACCAACCCATAAACATGGACATTAATAATTAATTACAAAATCTAATGAGCACAATCTAATGCTATTAAACATATAACATATAACTAAACAGTTCATCTCCCAACAGAGTTGCTTGATCTTTCTTACCATACAAAATAAAAACCTAAAGATAATTTAATTAATAAATAAACAAACAAACAAAATTGTTTATCAAAAATATACATAAAAAAACAAAAATTTACATATTTATTATAATCAATAAAAATTATCATAATAAATATAAAATTAAAATGTTAATAAATGAAATGAAAATATAAATAAATCATTAAAAAAATAATTTCATTTCATAGATACTCAGACACACACGAAAATATGAAATGATAAGATTAAGTGTGTATGTTAATGTTAATAAAATAAGCTTTATTATATTTTTGATAAAATTGATAAATCATTTTTTGTTATTTATTTTTTTAACAAACTTATTAATTTAGTAAACATTATCAATTGATGGGGTATTGAAAAAAAAAAGTTAGAAATAAAAGCTCTTCAAGTTGTTTTTTATTCGACAAAGAAAGATAAGAGAGATAATCTCTGATTTTTATTTATTATCGTTAATGATTTCTTCTTTTACTATTTTTGTTACCACCATCTAAAACATATTGGATTTTTTTTCGTTGTGTTTATTTTATATACAAATTATAATAAGCAAAAAAAAATTTAATAAAACGTTTTTTCCTTTTATAAAAAATATAATCTAACTCTATCTAATATATAATTACTCCAAATCAACAAAAATTACTCATTTTGTAATTAATATTGAAATCACTTATGTATTAACAATAATAAAAAAATTCGAAACTTACAATAAAATAAAGAATCTCCCGAAATAGAAAAGCTTACAGCCAAAAAGTAAAAGTTAAATTACATTTTAAAAAAAGCTGAATAATTGACACATGCACATATAATATCTAGAACAACGAAAAATTAAATAAAAAAGTAAAACACAAAGCAAACTTTTTAATTTTCCAACTCATTTCCCAATTGATATAACTTGTTTTGACTTTATGTTAAAATAACAACAACAACGGTTAAAAAATAATAATAATAACATCATCACCTCCACGAAACTCCAACAGGGTAATAAAACATCAATAATAAACAAAAAAAAATCAATGTTATTAGGATAAAACATCTAATCAATTGATTTGCATCACATACTTTATTAATAGTTATTGATTTAATTTTCAATTCATGAGTCAATGACGCGGTATTTTACGAGTCATGTGATATTTAAAATAACACTATTATTGTAAATTGATTTAAAATAACACATTTTTAATTTATATATTAGTTGTAATCAGTAATTTTATTAATATTTATATAGGTAGACTACTACTAGATGCTTTTATTGTGACAATTTATTTGTTATAAGAAACTTCAAAAATATGTTTTAAAGTTCATTATGTGTATTGAAGGAACATCAAAAAAAAGACCATCTGAAACAGTAACTAGGTATACAAAAAAAAAATCATTTATCAAGCGTTATTCAAAATGTGTAAAGCTTTATTTTATAAAAGAAAAATAAACTATTAAATATTATTTTTTATCGCGAATTATCATTAACGCATTAATAATATTTATATTACAATGAAAATTATCAAATTGACTTCTTTTTTAGGTTATTTTGCAAAAAAAAAAATAAAAAATATCTCAGATATTAATGAATACAAAAATTAGCATTGTGGTATATTTTACAGAAATTTTCAGTGTTTAATAATTAAAAAATAAATAATAACCAGGAGGTTCATTAAGTTTACAGAGCAAGCAACAGATTTTTTTTTCAAAAATTTCATGATTGTAGAAATTTTTTTTTAAAATTATTTATTTAAACAAAATGTTAGATTTATTTTAAGCTTAATACATTATTAATTGCTGAAGACATCATTCAAACCGACATTTTCCAGTTTGTTTTCTATCTTTTTTTTAGTACAGTGGTGGTTTAATGGAACTCAACGCAGTATAACCATATATTTTATATTAGTAAACAGAAAAAACCCAGAAACAAGAGAAAAAATAATTCGATTTAAAATTAATAAAAAAAGAAAAAAAGAGATAAAGTCTACCAATTCTATTATAATAAAATTTCATTAAGCTATTCCTTCCTAGCTAATTTTTTATTTTGTTTGCTCGTTTTATTACTACCTTTCATTATGCTTCAATGAAAAAATTAATAAAAAAAAGCAATGGCAACAGCCACCAAAAAGCTAAAAATAATCAATAAAATGGGTTTTATTTATTTATTATTATTGTATTTCACATAATATGATTGATAAGCATAAATTCTCTATTAAGGAATAAATAGTAGCAATAAAAAAATAAAATCCTTCACAATAAGCATTTTATAAGCATGTACAATACAATATGTGTAATATATATGTGTATCTATAAAATAAAAATAAAAACTCAACATAATTTTCTATTTTCAATTTAATTTAAAAAAAAAACGTGAGCCTAAATAAAAATAAAAAACCTAAATAAAAAAATAGTAATAAAAGTGAAAATAAAAAAAAAACTTATAATGCATCGTTTTTAATTATAATTAACAGTTTTCTATCTTATTTTAGATTTTTAAATAAATCGTTTATTGAATTTTAATAATGATCATAAAATTCCTATGGAAAAACTTTTATTACATTTTATGTTTTATACATTTTAAATTTATTTCAATACGAAAAAACTATTATTTGTATTCTTAGTTTAAACACAACAATGCCATTTTATTTCTATCAGATATCAGACAATATTAAGTGAATTTTTAATGAATTTAATTAAATTAGTAAATAGAAAAATAATAGTTAAAAGTTAATAATAGTTTCAGTTAAAAGTTCGGATAATGCTAATATAAAGTCGCTATTACAGTATAATTTTAGCAAGATATTTCTTTTTAATTTTAATGAATTGTTATTATCAACTGATGCAAAGTTTAGTGATATTATGACACACAAGCTTTTAAAATATTCATTTTAAATAATAAACAGAAAGCTTTAAGATAAAACATTAATTAACCAATTATAAGACTCTTCTTATTTTACAAAACAAATTGAATTTGATAAGAAATTTTATTGAATTGATTTTCTATTAAAAAATAAATTAATACTAATGCGAAAATTGTGTGAAAAGGCAGCTAGAAAATAAACGATTAAAAATAACAAAAACTTAAGCTTCTTTTGTAATTTTAAATCTTATCCCAACAAGCATATAATTTTAAAAAATATGTGATAATAGAACATATTTAATATTATTATATTTCGTATTCATGCTATAAAAACCTTTGAGTTGTTTTGTCGTTGTTGCTGATACAGAGGTTACTATCATTTTAATATTTTTAAAATAAACGGAAAAAGAAATCAATATTTAATAAAATTAACTTTTTTGTTGAAAAATTATTTAAAAAATTTATAATAATGTTAATAATAATAATAAACCAAAAATCGTAAATAAACAACAGAGATAAGATTAAATTAAACAATAAAAGCTTTAGTTTTATTCTAAATAAATAGGAAATTATTATAAAAAACAAAATGCATTTCCTAGGTACACAATATTATTACCTATATTAACATAACTATAATAATTGAGATTAGTATTTAATAACAAAATATAAATGTATATGAAATATAATAATAAAAAAAATAAATAAAACAAATTTCACATGTTAAATAAGTAATATAAAAACAAATTAGGGCGTCAAAAATCATATATCCATCCCTGATAATTATGACCTATAAAATTCTGATAATAATTTAAGTTTTATAAGCTTTATATACTGATAAAATTTGTTTTAAAAGAATTTCCTCATTTTTGGGTATATTCAACTTTAAACTACACATATAGCTTTAAGAAATAATTAATGCATAATAGTGTCCTGATTTTATTATATTTTGAGAAATCTGACCTAAATACATTTAATCAAAATTTTGATTTTCTGTTTAAAATTTTTAACAAAGCTATATATTTTTTTTTATTTAAAATAATTAGTAACTATCAATCCGCAAATGAGAATTTCATAAACAACACAACTATAATTTAAATTCAGAATTTAATTTCTGATTAACGTAACAGAAACCGACCACCGAAAAGAATTTTTTATTTTTTTTTAATTCATTGCAAATTGAGTATTCAAGCAACTTATGAAATGTTCGTTAGTTGAACATCGACTGTTGAACAGAACAGTTCTACAGTACAGTTGCTGTTTACATAAATTACATTACACTAAATTCAATTTTGTTTTATTTATTTATTTTTTGGTTTTTAATTTCAATAATCATATAGACAAAGAATTAACAAAAAGCATGGATACAAATAGAATAAAAAAATGGAATTAAATAATTAAATATTGTACGAGTGAATAAAATAAATTCGAATAATTTAGTAAAATTAATTAAATCAAGAACAAGTGGATAAAAATATTTATTTAAATTCATTTTATTTTTTGTTACAAAAATAGAGTGCGAAAACGGCAAAAGGCATTGCATGCATGCCATTATTTATTTACATCAACCAAAATTTGATAAAATAAAATCAAATAATTATAACGTGAACGTGTAAAGTGAATTAATTAATGAAAAGACAAAAAAAAATTCGATAAGTTGGTAAAATTTATATAAATATAAAGTTTACCAAAAAAAAAAAAATTAAATCAATTAATACAATTAAAGAATAAAATTAATAATAATAAAAATAAAAAAATGATCTATTATAAAAATTAAAATACGTATAATAAAATAATAATAACGATTAATTTTCCAATATTACTTTAATAAAATTTAAAATTTTCTTTATGGGTGAAGTGCATAATTAAATTACTAAAAAAACAAATAAAATCAATAAATTAATTAAAGACAAGAAACAATTAGCCAAAAAAATTGATTATCATTAAAAAAATAAAAATAATTAAATAAAATTAATTAGAACAAACTATACACAATGAAATATAAATAAATAAATAAATTAAATATTAAATAAAAAATAAATAAATAAATAGAAGAAACATAATTGAAATATGTGTGTGATTATACTTCATAATATATTTAATTAAATATTTAAAACAAAGAAAAAAAAAACGTCGACACATTACCATGAAAATTAAATAAATTATTAATTGAATTCAACAATAAAAAACAAATTAATAATAAATAAATTAAAAGTATAATAAAGGTGAAAAAAGCATTACAATCTTACCACACAGAAGTAGCTTTAATTAAAAATTAAAAAACTCAGTTAAAACCTAACAAAAAAGGAAATACAATAAACTATAAGAGTTTTTAATTTAATTAACGGAAGTTATGCGAATATATAAATTTTATAAATTTTTAACCGACGACACTTTGTCTAATAAAAAAATTAAAAACATGAAAAGCGACCAAGCAAAATAAAAAAAAATAAAACTAAAAAATATTCTCTTGCGGTTTAACGACTCGTGAGTCTACAACAACATTTAGTCTGCAAAATAAAATAAAATATTTGGCAATAACCTCATCATCATTAACAGCAATATTAACATCAATATCATCATCATCATTATTATCAAATATAACAATAAATAAAAAAAATTATAACATGTTATAAATATTAAATAATTTAAGTAAGACCCTAAAAAAAAAATTGATGAAAAATCTCATTAATTTCTAATCAAAGTTACCAATAATAAAAATTTGTGTCAAACAGAGTGTCAAAAGTGTATTAAAAGTATATTAAAAGTATATCAACACTTAGGCAACAACTTTTGTTTTTGGTCATAATATTTTCATATTTTCATTTATTATCAAAATAAAAAAAAACGGGTGATTTAATAAAGTGGCTTTTGGTTGCTTTACGTCCATTATACAGGAAATAAAACTAACTACAGCGAGCATAATTAATGAATGAAAAAAGCAATAACCGGTACATAAAGAAAGCTCCCGACAACAAATGAAATCTTTAGTAAGGTCATTTAGAATAACAGTAATAACAACATAATAATAATAATAAATATACAATACAATATACAGAAAAAAGCTTTAACTAAGTTTTAAAAAGTTTCATAATAAAAAGGTTGAAATTGATTTTTTTTTTGAAGGACAAAAGCAACAACCACTATCCAAGAAGCAAACCAAACTAATCAACAGTTTGCCAAGTAACGAATCAATAAAAATAATTCTAAAAAAAGCACACAACAACCGGTGACATAAAACATTAATAAAAATAAATTGTGTTAAATAAAAGAAATGAAAAAGTAAATAAATAAAATTATAATAATAAAGAGTAACCAATCAATAACACCGCAAACCTATCTAAATTGTCAACAAAATTGGATAAACTTTTGTTTCTTCATTGTAATTTATTACTTTTTAGGTTTTAAAAAAGAAATGGATTTATTTTCAGTTTTGATAATAAAATAAATTAAAATATATTACTTAATTTAAAATTAAATAATACTCAAGTAAAATATATAAACAGTTAAAAGGTAACAAAAGCATTATATAAGAAGAAAAACTTTTAAAATGCACGAATTAAACTGTCGTTCATTGTTAAAATTAAATTGAAGCAAAAGCATTTAAAGCATCTTTAATTTTTTTAATAATACACCACAAAACATATTCATAAATAAATAAAGGCATGGATTTAATAACAGCAAATGAGGCAATTACGAATACCACCGTCACCACAGTAGCATCAGCTACAGCTAGAGTTATTAATACAATAACAGCAGTGAGTGGTGATAAAGCAATACCACGTGGTGATCGTGGTGCTGTTATTGAATCAGATGTTGTTTTTTGGTCAATAATCGATGGTATGCTATTAATAGCAATATTAGGAGGTAACACATTAACAATACTAGCGGTACGGTTTAGTCGAAGATTACGAAGTGCTATCTCAAATCAATTTGTTTTATCATTGGCCATATCAGATATGGTCGTTGGTTTTACATTACCATATCACTTAGCATTTTATATGGGCTCGGGACTAGGTGATTATCGTTTTTGGTGTTTATTGCGTTTTTTCTTAATCATATTTGCGTGCTGTGTATCTATATGGAATTTGATCGCGATTGCTGTTGACCGATATTTAGCAATTGTTTATCCGTTACATTACAGCAGGTACATATTTTTCTTTTTTACTTTTACTAATTACTAATTAATTAAAACATCATCCATTTCCCATAGATACATGAATAATAAAGTTGCATTAATATTATTAAGTTTCGGTTGGGTACTAGGATTTACAATTGCATCTGTGCCGTTATTTTGGAATAATTGGGATAAGGCATCTGAATGTGAATTTATTGAAGTGTTAAATCCCTGGTATATGGCAGGTGTTATAACACCAGTATTCTCTATGGTGTGGCTGTGTATGTTTATAGTTTATTGTCGCATATGGCGTGAAGCCTCAAAGCATGCAAAACAATTACGTACATCTTTTACCGGCTTACAGCAGGAGGGTCCGTCTGATTGGAAATCAGTACAGGTATATATAGAAAAATATATAAAATATTTATCCATTAAATAATAAATAATAATATTACTCAAGGTTGTACTGCTAATACTTGGATGTTTTTCAATATGTTGGTTGCCATACTTCATAATCGCTTGTGCACAAATTTTTAAATTTTTAGAAGAAGAGAGTTCACCAACACTTTATAAGGGTGCATTTTCATTGGCAATGGCCAATTCAGGAATGAATCCAATTATTTATGCATGGAAAAATTCAAATTTCCGTCGAGCGTTTAGTCAATTATTACGATGCCGTAGTCCGGATGCAATAAGTGATGATGCAACAGCTGCAATTAGTCATCATAGTTTACGATCGAATTTACATCGAAAAAGCTCATCGATAGCACAACAACAGCCGCAATCGCAGTCGCAACACCAACAGAACATACAACAAGATGATACCATTATTATTGGTAATGATAATAGTGATATTAATAATTTTAATATAAGTTTTACAACACCACCGTTAATTGGTAATCGTGATGGTAGACGTCGATTACCAACTTTGCAATCACCATTATCAAGAAATGACAATATTCATACAATTGATGGTATAATTACCCCAACAATAATATCAGCAACAATGGAAACAACATCAACAGGGCCAACACACAATATCATAACAATAATTAATGAAAATACAAATAATAAAAAGCATTTTAATAAATTAATGAAAAAACAAATATCATTAGATGATATTAAAAATAAACAATTAGTTAAAGATTATAATAATAGTAATAGTGAAATTAGTAATAATTGTAATATTAATTTTAACAACTATAAACATAATAATAATAATAATTCAATAAAAAAATTAAAAACATCAGCATCACATAATTTACAACAGCAATTACAACAGCATGAACCAAATTTAATAATTAATAAATTTGCTGTAATTGAGGGACTTTTAGAGGTACATAAACAACATAAAAATAATTATAAATTAAATAACATATTGTTATCAACAACAATAGCACCAGCAACAACAACACCAGCCGTAACATTAACACCCACAATAACAACACCAACAACAGCAAAAATTAATGGTACAACAGTTACTGTTGCAATTACTAATAATAATTATAATATAACAAATAATAAAAATAATTATAATAATAATAATAATTATGATAATAATGTTAATTATATTAATGAAAATAAAAAAATAATTCAATGTAATAGTAGTAGTAGCTGTAGTAATTTAAGTGGTAGTGATAATAAATTTTTTAATAAATTTGACAGTTAAATTA
The DNA here is from genome assembly GCA_961205885.1 of Ptychoptera albimana. Lineage (NCBI taxonomy): Eukaryota > Metazoa > Arthropoda > Insecta > Diptera > Ptychopteridae > Ptychoptera > Ptychoptera albimana. The sequence continues at coordinate 180,801 of OY540805.1, read as the reverse complement.
ATTAATTAGATAAAAAAAATACAACTATTGTGCTCATAAAATATTTAATTTTATTATAAATAAGTATAAATAAAATCCTGTTAGACAAAGTCCCTAAAACAGAATTAAAAATAGAAAAACTACATAAATATACAATAAAGGTTAAAGGATTGTATAAAGAGATTAAAAAAAAGGTAATAATCTTTTGAAATGTTTACCGATTGGAATACCAAATAACAAAAATAATTAAGATTATCAGCCTTTATCATTTAGTTTTTAAAATATTTTTAAAACTATTTTTATAAATCCACCCGATGAACAACACATGGTTGAACTTAAAATTTGAAACAATACTAACAAGGGAAATAAAAACATTTTTAAAAGCTTACGGAAAACAATCTTTTACATCATAAAATACTCAAGAATTTTTTTTATCGTATAAAATGAGTAAAAACCGTACAATAATAATAAAGAAAACCATCAAAGAAATTAAAAAGCAAAGATTACTTTTTTTTAAGTATTCAAGCAAACTAACAACTTTACAAATACACAAGGAAATTATGATTATTATTTTATTTTAATAATATAAAAATTTAAAACAGAAAATATAAAAAATAAATTATACAAAGAAAAGGACATTAAAAAATAAAACATAGAAACAACTTCAGATACAAAATTTTAAAATATTTATAGATCTTAAACTAAACTAAACTTAATTTAAGTCTGTGATATATGATTATTATTTAATTAACACATAAAAAGAATAAATAATTTAACTATCTATTTTTTATTTATTTAACCAAAATAAATTAAAGAAATTATTAATTAAAAAACAACAACGCAAACTATTATTAAAATTTTTGTTATACAGTAAACTCTTCCATTAACTATTTTCTTCCTTAGAAAACTCATATTAGAGAAAAGCCAATAGATTCTCTTTCAAAAAAAAAAAATAAAAATGTAAAATATTTAAATGGATTAATTAATTCGAGTAAATTGACTGATTAATGTATTAGGAACCAAAATTAAACTAACTTCTTAGAAAAAAAAAACTTCCCTACACACAAATATACATGTAATAAAAAACAAAAATTATTAATTCTTAATAAATGTAAATTAATAAATAAAGAAAAAAAGAAATTATAAAAAAACTTATAAATAAATTATCAACAAAAAAGCACATAAAAGCCTCTAACTTTTCCTTCTAACTATAAAATGAATTTTAATAATTTTGAATTTAAATTTTGCTTTGTTATCCACTGACCTACATTTTTCCATAAACTTTATATATTTAAAAGCTTTTAACGAAGATAACAATGCTAGCACAATGCAACTGGGAAATCATAAAAGAATTGCAATTCCATTTGTACATGCTGTACTGTCAATACACAGCTGTTATTATAGCTTCTTTTAAAATTACAGATGCTACTGTACAGCACAACTTACTGCAAAAATACTCCTACCACTTCCGTATTAAAAAAAAGGAAAGATAAAATAGTCTCATGAAAACTTTTAATATTCTAGAAAATTGTTCTTTCTTCTACCAATTTTCTACATTTTGAACAAACAAAAAAAAATAATGCAAGCACAGTAGAAACCAATAAATTATAAACGAAGTCTTTAAGAGTTACGATTGAAACGAAAGCATTAACGCACGTTTTGAAATTTTGAATGAAAAGATTTCATTGACATGCATTGATAAATAGATTTGTTAAATAAATAAAAAACGAAAAAAGACTTACCTCAATACCAGTTATACCCAAAGCATCTACTAAATTTGGAGTCATCCGGAATGGTACTTTTTCTGGTACACGCAAAGTTTTACCCTTTTCAAAACATACATTATAATCAATATGTACAACTTCACCACTACTTAATTCAACTAGTACATTATCTAGATGACGATCACCCAAACCAATTACATAGCCTATGACACTCATTACGGCAATTGATAAAGAATAATTTCTAATCACTTGACGCCATGCTGCGGCATTTATACTATGACACCATAATTCTTTTGCTAATAAATCACAAGGGGTTTCGGTTTGCAACTCTTCCAAGACTTGACGTAGCACAGGTACTGGCCAATCTTTACGATTATCAGTTGGTTTGATTCCATGCTTGGCCAATAAAGGTGTCAATTTACTATACAAATTAAAATCCAATTTAAATTTGATTTTTATTGAATAATTAATAATTATAATTACCTGTAAAATAGTTCAGAAGGGCGCATTATTACATTTTGTTTATCTTTAGCATTTGCCATCTTCCGTTGCTGCCACTTTTTGTAAAGGGAAAACATTGGCGTTACACCGTCAACCCAACTAATTAATCCAGAACGCGATCCCAATGGTATAACACTGTAATGTCTTGCCTGATATTTTGACACATTACCATTACAATCGATGGTGTTCATCATCATGGAATTAGCAATTGATAAAAATTGCATAATTCGTTCGTCTAAATGTAAATCCTCAAGCCCTTTAAACAGATAGGTATAACGTTTCCCATCGCTTCCATGGAACGCCAATTTTTTTGGTTTTGTTTTTGTTGGTAGTATATACACGACATTATCCACATGCCTAAATAAATAATTTTATTAAATATTTTATAAATATAATTAAAGCACAATAAAATTACTTAATATAAACCGCTTGGGCTTTTTGTGATGTTTCTACACCGGGCATTGATATGACAGTATTTTTCATTTGTGCCAGTATTGGACTGATGTCCATCATTTTCAATGAGCACGAAGTACGTTTTTGGGCACGTTGTTGCAACAAACAATATAAATTCTTAAACTTTTGCCATGCCTCTGTTGACTGGTCACGATTAAATGGTTTCTTTAAATATTCAATTGTTTCCAGAATAATATTTGAATAACGTTCTTGAAAGATATGTTCATGATTTGTTTCTGCACGTCGTGATGTTATATCGTTTAAGCGCTCCATTACAAATATAACAGGTCGCATCAAAATACGATACTTTTCTTTTAAGATAACTACATCTGTGCTGTTTCGTTGTAATTCCTGTTCAAAATTAACAAACCGTTTCGAGCCTTCTGCGTAGATTTGTGCCAATGACACCAGCCACAATTCATCCCAGAGTAATGTCACACGTTTTAATTCACGTACTAATAATTGTACTTGCTCGACTGTTTCCGGTGCCTGTTTCGATAAAGTGTCTAACAAATTATTAAAAGAAGACGTAAGCCTCATATCTATTGTGTTATTTTTTCCATCGATGACATCACTTTTCTTATAACAATCATCATCATTTGCATCAACTTTATCCAGGTCTTCCGAGGCCATTGATATATCAGCAGAAATATCTATTTTCTGACCTTGAACGGCGCCTACAACTGCAGGGAATATGATTAAATGTGGCGAATCTTTGGCAACACGACATAATAGTTCAGACACACGTCGTCTGACATACGGTTCGTGATGATTTAAACGAGAAAATAACTGTGGAATTATGATTTTCCAAGGACTGGTGGGCGTTGTGGCCAGTCCTTCTTCCAATACCTCTTGCAACCCAAGTGCATGTCGTACAACTAATCTTAATAATCTGAGAGTTGCTGTAACAATAGAACAATCGCCGCGATTTTCCCCAGATGAAGACTCATCACCATCATCGTCTTTTTCATCATTTGCGTTACCACTATTAGAATTTATTCCTCTCCCAACAGCTAACTGCAGATATTTGAAGTAAGCATCAGCTGCCATTTCATAATAACGATAAACTGCACGATGGGCGCGCTTCCATATATCCACAATCGCATGTAAGCTCTCTGGATCTAAGCTTGCCAACAATGAAATATTTTTTAATTCTATTTCAATTAGTTCAGTTGAGCTTTCTTCACCTATTGCTGACACTGCATTGTTAGATTCTCTATTGGGACTATGAGTAGTTCCAATAATATCCTCATCCTCAGCAAATACTTGATGCTGATTCAAAATTGTGACAATAATATCGATATCTTCTTTTGGTGTATTCTCCGGTAAAAGACGAGCAATAGCAACAATATCAGATGCACATAGAATTTGTTTCTCGCATTCAGCACCAGTTTCACTTCGAATTTCTACTGTTTTTCTTCCCCAACGATAGCACCAAGCTCCAAAAGCGCCCCATGCTTTAGCCAAATCGGGACATTGCCTAACTCCATGTTGAACCAATTTTCCCACTGCCTCGTCCATTCTTGGTGGATTTACTACATTTAAACATACTACTCCTGTACTTTTCAAATCTTTATCCTCATCATTAACTGACACTTTCACCTCGGGCAATGATATAATAAGTTTTTTTAACGGTTCAATGCTGTTACCATCTGAACTACCATTATCAATTATAATTTCCTCTTTTTCCATTTGAATCCATTCGGATAATGTAAGTAATATTCTGGCAGCACGTTCTCGTAAAGCTGGTGACCTAGCAGATGTGTCACAATTTCCAGATGCTAAGCGATTACATATTCCAATAGATGCTGCTGCTGCAAATTGGATCGCTTTCTCTCGCCGTTCGGGATAGCAATATAACCACTTGCATGTTTCATAGATACCACGTGACATATTTTCACTCCATATAGCCGGTTCCGACCAAGAAGATGGTTTAAGTAATGATTCAAGCACACATTCAATTGTTAATTGACCGCACAAATTATTTTTTTTGGCATAATCACTTGTGTTAAAGTATTTCTCCAGTTCTCTTTGACACAACAGTAAATTACCTTCCTTTCTAGCCGTCGACACCATATCTAAACGTGTATTGATGTTTTGTTGCTCACCATCTTCTGTTATGTTATCAAAGTACTCGGACCAGCACAAAAGCCGCATTAATGTCATCGAGCCGTACATTTTTTCGACGCACAAAGATTTCATGTTCTCTACTTTATGAGCCTTTTGTTGCTGGATTACTTTATGCAAAACATGATTTAAGATTGTTAAGTGATTAAGATGCTCCTTCGATTTAGTACGTAGACTCTCCTGTAAGCAGCTATGAATCACGTGATAGCACATATTTGCTGTATTTTCCTCATAGGAAATATTGCACATAGCGAAATTCCAAATTGTATTCTCAACTAACGAAATTAGTTTATGACATGAAAAGTCACCAACAATATCTGATTTTTCTGGAGTCAGCATTTCCCATTTGCTTAATTCAAACGTTGATACATCTTTCGTTTTCTCAAATTCTAATATACAAGCCACCTGTTCTGATGTTATGGTTAGTAAAGGTATTGTGACACGCGCCTGTGTTCTGGCCTCTTCTTTCAGCAAAAAGTCCAGTAACTCTTGCCATTGCCCAGAAAATAACAAACAGATAATCAATTGATCGGCGACAAATTCTCGTACATGACTATCTATGCGATGTTCTTCATCAGAATTAGATAAGAATTTAAAGTAGCCTTCAGCAGCTGCTTCTCGTTTACCTGCTGCTTGGTCAGCAACAACTTTCAACCACTCAAATTTTTCATTAGTCTTACGTTTCGCCCAAATGTACAAACCACTTAGTGTATCACTTTCACCATTGCGCAACAACGCCCATGCTAGTGTCATCAACGTATGCTCAAACATTGGCTCACCTACTTTAGAAACATCACCTAGACTCTGTAATACTGCATCAGAATATCGAATCACCATTTCAGGTTCCATACAGTGCAAGGCGACTAAATGAGCGGCAATACGAATACGATTAAACCAACCGTAACACGTTGGCGCATTAATACGAAAAAATCCCCTTGCTGGTTGATCAGGAGCTGGCAACGCAAATGCCGTTCCTTCTGCCGCATTATAAATAGCTTTTTCTAATGCTTCCAAAAATCCAAGAAACACTCTCGCCTGTTTCTGGTTTGCAACCAGCGTTTTAACATTTCGAATAGTTGATTTCTCACGCAGCGCTAATATCCTAGCATCTTCTTTTATAATCGCTTCAAACTTATTGATAGTAGTATTTGGGTTACCCAGCGGTGTTCGTAATTTATTATTAACACAATACTGAGCAGCCTCCCATTGAGCCCACGACAATAAACAACGTATATCGCTTAACGATGATTTACAAAATTCTTTACCCTTTGTAGTTTCAATGGACCAACATTGGGTGAAAACATGCTCCAAGAATTCCACTATAAATTCCTCATCCTTATTGCACGAAACACGATCAAAAAACTCACGGAAAAATTGTGCACGCATATCACCATGCGTTGTTGTCGTTAAATGCCAATGCTGCAAATTATTTATATGATTTTCGTAGTCTTTAGCCAAACCGGTTGCTTCGTTTACCTGATGCAATGACACACTTAACGGTAACTTTGAGAATATAAAGGAATACTGATTCCTAATATCATCATTATTCGAGCACATATGCACACAGCAAACCTCAGCTATTGACTCATAAACATCATTTGTTAAAAACTCATAATTATACAAATTTTCTATGCACAGTGCACACTTTTTTATTATATTATGTGTTGTATCGTTATTCACCGATATATGATTGATAATTTTGATTATTTTTATAAATTTTACATCATTTTTAATAATCACAGAATACTCAGTTAATTGCTTTATTAATAATAAACACCAATCCAGTGTTAATAATAAACGTTTTTTAAATAATAATAAATTATTATGATTGGTGATAAAATATTCAAAAAAATTATATAAAAAATTAATTATATGTAAATAATGATCAGATGTTGGACTTGTATTACTATCAGATGTTGTCTCTTTATCATTTATTAATAACATATCATCATTATTATTACTAATGTTAGTTTGATTATGTGTTAAATTATTAAAAACATTTTGTATTTGTACATTTTTTGAATTTAATAATTTACTTGATAATATAAAATTATTATTATAACGACAATGTGATATTAGTAAATTAATAATTGTATCATATATAATTGGATAATTTAACCAAAAATAATTATTATAATTATTCAAATATATAATTAATAATTCTAATATAGATGGTTTTAGTGCCCACATGGCAATTATCGATGATGTTGTTATTGCCAAATCGGACAACGTTAATAAATAAAATATAATTATACATTCTGATTGTTTTTTTGTGTAAAGTTGTTTACAATTATCTGTCTCTGTAGCATCATTAAAAATATCAAAATCATGGTAATTATAATTTGTCAATATATTCAAAGCGACACCCATATCGGTTAATATAAATTTATATGCCAATTGCAGTATATCAATATTCTTAATTGATAATATCATATGATACAGTTTGATTAACGTTTTGTAAATATTCTTATTATTTGTGTATCTTAACAGTAATAGATTCGATTTTTTACTATCCAACAGATTGTCAATCATTGTTAATGGGAATTTTATCTTTAACAAATTAATCAGCTTAAATATTATCATAAAAACGCTTAGTATTTTCTCCTCATTAAACATTAAAATATTCTTCAGCTCAATATTAATCATATTAAAAATAATTGTGTCATGATTATCATTCAAATTACAATCCAATACAATAACAATGTATTCATTGATAGCGATTATTAGCTCATCTTCGCAGTTTAATTTTTTCTTATCATTAATGTTCAATAAAATATTTGATAAATTAAATATTTTGTTTGTGGCCTCAATGAGAAACTCTTTTCCAATACTATTCACTAGATATTCTGGAGTCACAAATAAACACTTTAACACTGTATTGAAAGCCCTTAACAAGGAACCAAAATATGCTTCCGTTTGCAATATTTTTGCGTTTGTATTATCCTCATTTAAATCATTACCACTAATGGTCATGTCCTCTAAAAATTGTTTTAATAAAAATAATGTAAAGCGAATATCTTGTTCCCAGAAATCTTTAAATTTTTGTAATATACGCGAACAATAGAGCTTAATGTCGGTGGTTTGTTCTGTTTCTAAGTGCCACCCAACTACAATATCGACAATATCAGTAAAGTGCGCTTGGAATATTTTTGGATAATTATCGCACATTTTCTCTATGCAATTTATAATAGCTATGAATAGTTCAGCGTAATCTGCGTTTTCTAATAAATCCTTTAATAGTTTCATTAGGCGTTTTGCATGTTTATGCAAATCAAGAGCATGTTTATCCATTTTTAATGTTTCCAGCAAGGAGATCATCAACAGGATTCTAAGTTTTTTCGTAGATTTATACATTTTCAGGATCCAATGACGATAATTACTGAAGTCATTCCGATTTGCATACCCTAAGACGCCGTATACTTTGGCCACATCATTTAAACATTTTTCGGGGCCATCCTGTAACACATTCATTATTGATTCTGACAGCATGTCAAATGCACGTCTGATGTATGCTGCATTTGATGGATCAATAACAACTTCTTTCAATTTATTGCATAATTCTATAGCAATCACTGGATTATTTTCTGTGCATAAACGTCTTATCAATTTTGATATTCGCATATCTTCGATCATTAGTAATGTTTTGTCATTAGTACTCATTGACAATTTCTCAATGTTTGAGGTTAGGTTATCCATATCATTATTTATATTATAACGATTACCCGTGTTATCATTACTTTTCTCATCAAATAAATTATATTTAATATCTGTACTATTATAATTATTTAATCTGGAACGTTGTATGCCACGCTGTTGATGTTGCCCAATTTTTTTCTCAAAAACATTATAACGCGCGTTATTTGTATTGCGTCCAATTGGTTGTCCATCCATTTTTGTACTTTTTTGGTCGTCTCTCTTACGACTTCGGTCCCGTTTTTTGGACGCAACAAAAATACGTTGATTCTGTTTGTTTGATAATAATTCTTCAATTGTAGATGACGACGTTGTACCGTTTGTAAGGTTATCAATCGATGTCGTTTCTCTATCAACATCATCTAAATCTGTTGTTACAACAGAATTTATATTATCGTTTGATATCATCCCATTAATAACTCACATTACGAGTTTTATAAAAAAAAGATAATAATTATAATTTTCTTTATTCTTATATATTTCTTTTTAATCACTTAAAAAAAATTCAATTAATTTGTATTTTGTAATACAAAAATATATTACAAAAAAAATGAAAATAATTTTCAATATATGTTTTGACAGATTACTGACTGATTATGAAAATGACATAAATTTTATTTTCAAATTTATGTAGTTAAGTTGGCTACACATGTCAAAAAATAAAAACATTCAAAATAATATTCATTTGCAACAACATGAAAAAAATTAACACACTATACATATATTTTGAAAATGTGTTTTTCGAAAAAGAAATTTAAAACGGTTTTTTTTTAAATTAAAACAATTTTTTGTTTTCTTATTATTATATTTTTATATTTTACAGCAACAAATAAAATTACAATAATTAAATTATTTTATATTTTTCTTTATTTCAGTCATGCAATGACACAATTAGTATTTTTTAACCCATTTAATACATTTTTAATGTTTTGTTTTATAAATAAAAAATTCCTTTCTTTAATTAAAACTTGACAAAAGGCACATACATAATCCATCCGCAATGACAGACAATACTTATCAACTAATTTCTACTTTGTTTTTAATTTTTGTTTTCTATTTATTATTTATTTATTTACTTTGTCAATTTATCTTTATCTAATTCATAAAATAAAAATAAAAACATAAAACAACTACTTTTGCCAATCATTAATAATAAAACAATATATACATATAAATATATATATATATATATAATAATAATAAAAATATATTTTTAGATCAAATTCCTTTATCAATTGATTTTTTTTTTCATACCTTATCACAACTTTATATATATATATATCAACTTTATATACTTTCTATCAATTTAAGTCTCAATTTGATTTTCAATTTAATTAAATAGCGAGCTTTCAATAGAAAATAAATAAATCTAAGATTTTTATGTATCTTGCGCTTTATATGTAAATAATTTTTTTTATATTTATATTGTATTTATTTATAATTTTTTAGAAACCTTATTTATTGTTTTACTGTTTTATTAGTTGTTATATTATTAATTAAAAGATAATTATTGTTATAGTTAATTTTTCACTTAGTTGATACTAACGCTATTATTTATAATTTCCACTAAAAAGTTGAAGTAGATTTTTTTTTTAATAATTTTGCGTTGTGCGTCTTTACTATCATTATTATGCTGTTATTTGCGATTTAATTATTTCATTAACATGCTTGAAAAACATACTTTTTTATAATGAATTACTAATTAATAATAATTTATAAAAAATTACTTATTTTTAGTAAAGATTACAACTGATAGCATAAGCACAACGGATAAATGAATTTTCAAGATGTCTAATAAAATTTTCTTTTAATAATTTCATATAAAGATATATCGCTTTTATTTGTTTTCATTTTCATTTAAATCTTGCAATTAATGACTCTCTAGTGCATCTAAAAATCTCACGACCATCCTAAAACAGTTATCTTAAATGTTTCACTTAATTTTCTTTATTTTTAACATTCGCTGTAACTCTTCCCTTACTTTTTATTCATATTTTATTAATAAAAATTATGTTTTTTAATTAGTTAATAAATTTTACAGAAAATTTACATTTATATCTTTTAAAAAATTAATTTAGAAACGAAATAATTAATTAAATAAATTTTTACTATGTTTTTATAGAATTTATTACTATTAAAAAATATATTTACAGAAAAAAATAAAATATTTTTCAATCTTTGTAATTTTTTTTTTTTTAATTTAATTAATTAAATTTTACATTATGCATTTTTTATTTTGTAATTAAAATAATATAAAAAAAATAATTAAGAAATTTAATTATAGTTAAAAACAAATAAAAAATGAAAATTAAAACACATTATTATCACAATTTTGATATACAAAACGTTTTATTTACTCAGTATTTAGTGTTCTTTAAGTAAAGCTGAAATTATAATTAATAATTAATTTGTGATAATAATTTTAAGAAAAAAATTACTTTTACTTGATTGAATGGAAAATTAAAAAAACAAAAATTAATTATTCTAATTTTATTATTACTAATTCTTAATAATAATAATAATAAACTTAACAATTAAATATAATGATAATTATTTTCATTTTAAATTTAATTTAATTAAATCAAAAATAAGTATTTAATAAAATAAATAAAATATTAATTAATTAATTAATTTTTAATTAATAATTAACAAAAACACAAGGAAAAAACTTAATTAAACTTAAAAAATAAAATTATCTGACTTATTTATTAAACTAAATATCTCTTTGTTTTTCTTTTAATTAAAAACTTGAGATCGTTTATTATTATTTATTATTTTCTTTTTTTTTCTGTATGTAATTAATAAAATAATTTTTCTTTCTTCCTTTTTTCTGCTCTATACGACAGTTTTTTTTAATTTTTTTATTTATTTGCGACATTGACACATTTTCATACCAATAGATTTATATTGTGTAATAATTCTGTTGTTTTAATTAAAATTTTGGGTAATTTAATATAACTGTTAATCTTGTTTTTATTAGTAAATAATTTAATTTTAAATAAACAGTCTGAGTTTAAAAATTTATGAAAATTATACAAGACTAACAGATATACCATAATAATCATAATTTCTGTGCTATTATTTATTATTATTATTAATAATGTTAATTACACAACTAATAAATTAATAAATATAAATACAAATAATTAAATAATTTAAATTTCTTTAATTCAAACAACAACAACAACAACAACACAACACCACAGAAAAAAGTTGTCTGTTTTTCATGCTTTATGAAATTAATTTTTGTTTTATGCAAAATCCTTTGATTAAATTAAAACTGTTCTTTTTTTTTTGTTTCTTTATCTAATTTTTAATTAATATTAATTAATTAGTTTATTTAAATTTAACGAGGTAGTTTTTATTAATCATCTCTTAATTTCTCTATATTGTTTTTTTTTTTAATAATAATTAATTTACAATTTATATATTTTTTTTCATTTCTTTTTCTAAAGTTTTTTTTATTATATAAATATATACAATCATTTATTAAATTAAATTAGTTTAATTTTCTCTTTCTTGTTACTTAAATCTCATTTTAATTGGTAAATAAAAATAATTTTATTGTAATTATATTATTCATTTTTAAATTAATTTTTATTTTGAACAATTAGTTTATTGATTATGGCCGCATTACTATTACACAGTTTTTTTTAAATTTATATTATAATTTTTAATTGCTTATAATCGATAGTAATTGTTCCATTTATTTTTATAATATCTTTATACAGATTGCACTTAAAAAGTTAAAATTATGAATGCATTTTGTATTTATGCAGAAAGTACACATTTTAAATAACCAATCACAGTTGCTAGCTCTTCGACTGTATCTGTTTACAATTAATAATTATCCAATAATTAATAATTATTATACTAATTACCAGCAATTAATTTTACATAACTATAAAATAATAAGCTTTGTCTGTATTTTATAATTCTTCATATTTCATTTTTTTCTTGTTCACGTTTAATTCAACTTTTTTTTATTATTCTATTGTAATTATATTTAATAGTAATTCTTATTAATTTTAGTAAAATTTTATTAATTATTTTTGTACTTCAAGTTTATTATTATTATTATTATTATTATTATTATTATTATTATTATTATTATTATTTGTTAGTTGATTTTAAAAAAAAGAAGATGTTTAACTCAAAAAGAAAAAAACAACGAAAATTAAGAATATTCTTTTATAAATTAGTTAATTTAATTTTTTTATTTTCGTGGCACAAATATAACACATTGGTCACGATTTTTAGCATAATTTATTAAATTCATTATTTATCTTTCTAATACTTTTTTTTACTTTAATTTTAATCAATTATTTAATTACCAAATTGAACACTTAAACATTTATTAATTCATTATTTTTTAAGAAACAGTGTTGATTTATAAAGAAATTCAATGAACAAAAATGACAATAGAAATCGGAAAAAAAGAAATTATATGTTGGCGGAACACATCTAGAATCAATAGAAAATTGATAAGAAAAAATATAAACTAAAAAATAAAAATAGAACAAAAATTATCGATGGGCATTCGCGATATAATAATTATCATTTCGCCATCACGCGTTTTGACCAATTGTGCAATTTTTAATGTTTAGATGGAGGAAGTGGTAGACAATTCTCATCATCACAGATATTCTCAGGTGCCGACCATCTACGTTTCCGTGCATTGCTAGCCTCTAAAGCAGCTGCGGCTGCGGCGGCCGCCTCTTCGCCTAAAGTGGCACCTGTTGATTTTGATGCAGAACAATGCAATACCATTGGATTAGACGGTGACCTGGTTGAAGAACCAGACGAGTGTGGCGATTGAGCATTCGAGGAGAGCGGAGATGTAGAAGATACATGAGATCCGGGAATTATAGAAGATAATGAAGAGGTTGCAGTGGCTGTGGGCGATGAAGACGAACCTGAAGATGTTGATATTACGTTATTCACATAAATACTTGTGTCCATTAAATGCGTTGGCAGATGGTGACCAGAATGCGCAACTATACGTAAACGGTGCTCATCATTCAAACTACTTGATCGCATCATTGCATTATGATGATTAATATTGTGATGTTGTTGTTGTTGTTGTTGTGCAGTCGAACAGGATAATGATCTACTTGTTGCTGCTGAAGTTATTCCATCTGTGATATGTGGTGGATAAGGTATTGAATTGGGTATCGAGGTGGCCGACATCATTGACGTATGATGTCCTGATGTAATTTCAAGTGGCGGGGCAGGTCGACTAGAAACCGCTGTTCCAGTAGCAGTCGTTGGTATTGTTTGTGATCTTTTGGATAGATTGAGTAAATCCTCAGAATAATGTCCAGGCGATTGATTGAAATAAACACCAAATTGATGCAGACCAAATTGTCTGTTTGATGGTAATTGTTGAGGAGGTGGTGGTTGCGGTGATGTACGTGGTGACACATTCTCACGTTGCATCAACGAAATACAAACATCGCCTACTTGTAAGCGTAAACATTTTAATCCATATACATGGGAAGTGCCATCTGGATTACACGATGCCCAACCTTGACCATAAACAAAAAAGGGATGCTCCAATGATGTCTCCATGTCAACCTAATTGATTACAATAAAAAAAATTAATAAACTAATTGAAAACATTTAATTAAATAAATATGGAAATAAAAATGTAAGGCGTATTAGTACTTAAAAAGCCACTTTAAATACAATATTCTGTTTAACAAATTTCTGAATCGTAAACGTGTAGTAAAAATAAAAATGAAAATATCCTCCATCATATGGCTTTTGTAAACGTAAAAGCTAAAAGACAAAAACTCCATCAAAAAGGGTAAAAACATAACAACGCTATTCTTAGTATTTTATTTCATAAACAAAAGGAAATAATAAAGCCCCTAAAATGGTATATAAACTCGTACATATAATTTTTTTTGTTATTATTTATTTTTGAATCAAGGGTAAAATGTATATTGCATAGCAACAACATTGACAACCAGCTGTGGTGGATTAATCCAATATACCAAAATATATATATATGTATATATATCGTAAAATAAAAGCATCTTTTCTTGTAAAAACTTTCGGTGGTAACCATTTTCAGTAGAGAAAGAATAACAAAACATAAACATAAATAAAAAAATTTCCTTCAAACCAGGACAAAATATTTGATTTTCTATGTAGTATGTTGTTCGTTCATTTGTGTCTATGTCGTAATGTTACAAAACATGTTGAAGAGTATCAGGCGGGCAGAGCAGATACACGCGCTACCCCAAAAAACAAGGTCATATACACTACTATTGTATTCACAAAATTTTATATAATCAAAATATAAGGAGAATACCAAAAAGATTACAATTTTTATTCTTTTGTAACACAGAAAAATATGGAAAAAAATTTCGTTGTAAAATAAGAACAAAAAAAAAAGGTTAAAGACTAATAACGAAATAAACCAATTAATCACCCTACCATGCTATATATAGTAAATTTCTCAAAGTTGTGTAAACATTTTTAAACAACTTTTTTTCATTGCCAAGTGTTTGGGTTTTTTCTAAACAATTCATTTAAAGGCTGGATTACCCGGTTGTGGCCACAGTAATACGTAATCTCAATCAAATATTGTTTTTAGTCAGATTATAAATAAATAAAAACCTTTTAATTAGTTCAAGATCATGATTTATTCTAGTTATAATGTAAAAAAATCCATAATTTCAACATAGGACATATTTAACAATTTGGCAATTTTAAACTTTATGGTTTAAGATTAGGCATACAAAGAAAAAAAGATCATTATCGATTATGACAGAAACACTTTAAAAAAATATCTAATATGTAGCTATTTATGTCATTAAATTATTTCTTTTTGTCTCAGGAAAATACATGGCACATCTGCAGTGCCGGTTAATCCTAAATTTAAAGAATAAGCATTATATTTATGAAGGACATATAATGTAAATTGGAAATAAAATAAACAATCTAAAAAATAACAGATCAGTTTGATTATTGGCATATTCCTATCATTAAAACAATTGGTCACGTACATTGAACAATTTAATGTGCTTATCAATAATTAAAAGATTATTAACTAAAAAAAATAAATCTATTACCAGATCAGAAATGTCTATTAATCAATCAAAAAAACATTTTAAAAATTTCTTTTTTTTTCACCAATAAAACAATACAATATTTATAATCGTCTAATTGATTGTTTAATATTAAAAAAACAAGAAAAATATTTTTAAAAAAATTTATATAATTTATAAATTCGTAATTATAGAATATTCATTAAAATATTTTATCTCTAAATTTATTATTCTAACTAATATAGGCATCAACAAATTCTCTGAACACAACAAAGAAACAAGAATAAAATTAAAAGTTAAACAGTAGAATGAAAAGTAATTAATTAAATACAAAAAATGAATTTTAATTGCATATTTAAAACCAAAAATAAAAAATATATATAATTAGTCCATTTTATTATTGCTATTATAATTAATATTACTCATCAACAAAATGATGTAATAATCATTTTCTTTAAAAACAATTTCTATAATGCATAACATTAATTTTAATTTACAATTAATTATGTCGTATAGAAAAAATATATTAAATGAAATTAAACAGAAAGTATAGAAAATTTGAAGAAGGAATTAAGAAAAAACTAATAGAAAATTTGATAATTAATTTGCATACATGAATAAATTATGCACCTAGTTAAATTTGATTTGATAATCTTTGGTTATTTTACCAAAAAGATTATTCGTTCAAGTAAGAAATTCATTAAATAATTAATATTTACACAAATCCATTGATATACAAATATACTCATGATATATTTAAATTAAGCACAATAATAACAATAGTAAACAACTCAATAAAAAAATTAATAATAACAACAATAATAATGAAAGGCAAAGAGTAAAGTAAAGCCAAAACAATAATTTTTCAATTGACAAGAATAAATAATTTTATTTTTAATATTTTTTTATTTTATAGTTTTATAGTTTTATCCTTATTAAAAACAATAAAAATTTAGAATTAATTAATAAATTTATCCAAAGCAAAAGTTAATCAAATGAACTCTTTTTTTTTTAAATTATACTTCAGCAGTATTATTACATAAAAATAATACAATAATTGTAGTTATATTTGCACTTACCAATCTATTATTTCTATAACTAAAAGTTATAATGGCATTATTTGAATTATTTGTAATTTTAACAACTGTTGAATCTTCTAATTGCATGTCGGAACTTTTTTCTGCTGATAATGCAAAGTCTTCGGTACGCATATCCTCGACACGACGATATTCACCATTAGCTAATTCAATTAATGCACCCTTTGTAAATTTAGTTGGTACATTATTATTAATTACAGGACTAAAAAAAAAGAAAATAAAAACCCAAAAATTAATAAGGAAATACATAGGAATATATTTAAAAAAAATTTGCTCACACTAACCGTGCTACTGTTGTTGCGGCAACAGGTGATTTTCGTTTTGCATCACGTTCGCCATAAGGTCTAGTTAATATACGATGTTTCATTGATCCTTCTTTACCGGATGGTACTTTAAAACCTACTGTTTTACCATTTCCAGGTACTTTTACACTTATATTAGCATTATTGACGTGATTAATATTATTAAGATTAGATTCCTTCTCCTTTTCACGATGCAAAACATTAAATTCACGACTTCTTTCACGGTGTTGCTCCCTTTGTTGTAATTGATGCTGTTGTTGTTGCATATGTTGTTGATGCTGTTGTTGTTGGTGTTGTTGCTGTTGTTGTTGCTCCCTGATAACTGTAATCGCATTTAAACTTGCACTGATTTGTTGTTTTGCTGATTGTAATGAAGGATTACTACCGACATTACAGCGCCCAACACTGCCATTGGGTATCGCTGAAATAGAACTGGAAATAACTGTTGATGGCACAATGGGTTGAGGTGGTGGTGGTGGAAGAACAGAACTAACCCCGGTAGGACTATATGGTACTGGTGTGAGGAATGATGAATAAGATTCAATTGGGTATGGAGCTCGTGTTGGAAATGGTGTGCCATATACCGATGGAGGACTGTAAAAATTAAAATTTCTTTTTTTAATAATAAAATAAACTCACAATAGTTTGAAGTGGCGATTTTTAATTTAATTTAAAATAATTTAAAACTTACCCATAAATGCTTGTGGCTCTATAAGGATACGATCCTATTAATGGTTGATACCCACTAACATCAACTGGTGGTGTTGCACCATATGGTAACCGTGGTTGTGCATATAAACCACCACTTGTTGATGGTGGAATATCTGTGTCATGATGTAATTGCTGCTGTTGTTGTTGTTGCTGTTGTTGCTGTTGTTGTTGTTGCTGCTGCTGCTGCTGCTGCTGCTGCTGCTGTTCTTGTTGTTGAGCAACTGCTTGTTGTTCGATTCGTGACGAAGCAGCTTCTTCTTTAGGTGACGCTGATGAACCAGAAGATGCTCCGGAAGAACCAACCGCTAAATTAACCGGTCCACTTTGTTCTAAGTATTTAGATCTTGGCGAAGTTAACCCATTACGAACAGGACCACCGTTATATCTAAAATAAATCATTAAAAATAGTTAATAATTACAACCTGGATAGGAGAAAAAAAATTACCTTGGTTTTGGATGCGGTCGTGCAAATTCTGCGGACATTGAAGCTGCACTAGTAAACACTTGTGGCATAGGACACTGTGGTAATATTGGTGGTGCTGACGGGCCGCCGGAATAATGATGGTTATAACCCCGGCCGGGCCCCATGTGATTTTCCACCGCAGATAGCATCGGCCGATTTAGGCTAAAAATGCCAGCGGCCGTTAAACCGGCAACAATTTCACTATTACTACAATAATTTTTTATTTTTTTATTATAAAAATTGTTTGCTTGCTGTAGCTGTTGCTGATGATAATTATGTTGATGTTGCTGGGCCTGATACTCGTGCTTCTGATGTTTTTCCTGTAACTGTTGTTGCTGTTGCTGCTGTTGAATAAATTTTGTATAAAATTCTTTCTGTTGTTGATAATTTTTATTAAAAAGGTTTTTTGTATCGTGTATTTTTATACCAGCAACAAATTCTGTACCAAAATCAGGTCGGCTATTGTTGCTAACGTTTGTTGTCTGTCATCTGCAAATATAAAAAAATATAAAAATTAAATTAAATTTTGTGATATAATTATTAGAAATAAAAAAAAAGCTTTGCATATAGTAATTAGGAAAAAAATACATAATTTCTTAACTTTTGAATGGTTAATGAGTGATAAAATATAGTTAAAGATGATTTAAATACAAAAAAATATTTAAATTATATTCACCCACTGCTAAATAGCAACAAAAAAAAATTCTTCCTTTGCTACTGCTTAGATGCAACAAAGCACGACAAACCCCCTGGCCCATTAGCACATAACCAAATTAACCTTACAATTATTAAAGGTCATTTCTGTATTTATATTAAAAACTAAACGGATATATCGACAAAAATACTAATTCAATTGTGAAATTGTGATACGAACTCATAACCTTCTCAGCCGACATTACAGCACATAATTAAATCATATTTTTACTACTTGCATAAACTCCTCAGCAACCTATTAGATTTCTTAACCATAATTTAACTTTTTTTTTCATTCGATAACTTTGCAGCTTAAATTTCGCCTTGTTTTATTTTATTTTTTAGCTTTTCCCAAAAAAAATTTTTCAACTTATTCTATTGTTACTTTTTTGTGGGAGTGGTGGATTAAACACGTGGCACAAAACAATAACATAATTTAAAGATTTATATCGTTATTATGTTATAACAACAAGAATACTAAATAACAAGGCGGCAATGTCACGGCCAAGGACAAAACTATTTTTTTTATTTTGCCTTATTATTATTAAATAAATTTGCTAACAAAAACCATATTTATATAGTAATAATAAAAATAATAATAAATAATACACATACGATAATAAAAAAAATCTTCACCCAGCACACATATAACACACAGTATTTCATAATGTGCTTTTATTGGTAGATATTTTATAAAAAAAATTAATTTACGCGTAAAATTAATCCATACAGTACAAATCAATAATTTTCTCTCATGTTTTTTATGCAAAGTAGAATTATATATTTGTATTTCTTTTCTTTTCGATTCATTAATTCAGTCTAAGTTTATAATAAATTAAAAAATTATTTAAAGAAAAATGAATGCTAATCATTTCAACCAATCATTACAAGAAAATTATAACAAATCCATAAATGATTTTTCTTAATTAATAAAATTCATTCAGGGAATATAGAATAATATATTCTTTTCAAAATACCACAGTAATGGGTGGTTGAGTTACCATTTTAAATAATTAATTTTAATTATTTCTTTAAATAAATTATCAGCAGTATAAAATATATTTAGAAAAAATAAATTTAATTTAAATTTAAATTAATTATAAAACAATATTGATTGAAAATTATATTTAAACTGAATTAATTACCCTGAAAAAATCCTTTAAAAGAAATCTTCAATTTGAATTCATTCATAGTTGCTTGGCAAGCACTATTCATAATTTTAAACAATTAAAATTAAAAATTCCGTTTGTTAAACTTTTACATTCAAACAGTATTCTGCTAAATATTAAGCAAGTCAAATAGCACACATAGTAGAAAGAAGAAAACAAAACTCGCGAAACCAAACAGCATTAATTTTTTTTTCAAATGTTATTTTTGCAACAAAAAATAAATAAACAAAAATATTCTAAATGATATCATTGTTATAAAAAATATTAAATTTATAAAAAAGCTAAATATAGTTTTTAGTGAATGGCAGGCAAGCAACATCAGCAAGCAAAAAATGTATTTTTAAGCTAAAAAAAATTTATTGAATAAAATAAATAAACAAAAATCAGTACATTTGTACTTATTATGATGAAAAATAACTGAATACCTCAGTCATTTATTTTAAAACAAAATAAACATAACAAAACAATTAAAAAAACACTGTTCTGTGTCCTTATGCCATAAAAAAAAACGCTAAAAGATAGCACAATGACTCAACTTGTAATTGAAAATTAAATAAACATTAATTAATTAACAATGAAAAAAAAAAATTTAAAAGCATAAGAAAACATAGAATTAATGAAAACATAAATAAAAGTGAAATTAACAATCGAATGCAGAAAGTAAATAAACGAAAAAAGAAGAAGAGAACTTTTCGTTCTTTTGTGTAAACACGTTTCAACATGTTCTATGTAATCTACGGTTATCGCTTTCATTATTAGTCAGAAATTAATTTTAATTATAATAAATGTAGAAAGACATCCAAGAAAATGTTTTAACACTTTCAAAAAATCAAGAGAAAAAAAATTGTAGGTGCGGTATTTTAGGTATTTAAAAATAAAAAACAAAAGAAAATTATTTTGAAGGTTTCGTGCTCATATTGCGATATATAAGATGAGGAGATGGATTAGTCACATTCTCTGAAGACACTCGAAAAGCATCAAACATTGGCATCAAAATGAATGTAGAATATGAGGACTATCAATCCCTATGCATCCAATATTAATCATACACATGAATAACAAAGTATATTCTTATCATTTAAACAAAATTTCCTACAAATAATAATAATAATCAGAAATTAACAATCAAAAACAAAAATTGGTTTTTCCACACCTTTTATGTGATGTTTTTGTTATCAAACGGCGTAAAAATTGTTTATTTATCGAATTTAATTTTTGTATTAATTTTAATTTATCAATGGACGAATGATTAAACATTTTTGTATGCGTGCTATTTAAATGTATATGTGTCAAACGTCCGACTTATGTGTAATTAAAATAATAGAATTACTTTGCTTATAATTATAAAATTAATAAAATATAAATTAATAAATAAATTAATTAAATATTTTTTGTTTAGTAATAATTAAATGAAAAAATATATATATTGATACTTGATGAATGATTTTCCATTGTATTCTGATTAAATTATAACAAAAAAAAAACAGCGGAAATTCAGTAAAATTGAAAATAAAAAAATTAAAATATTTTATCAATATTAAATGTCGCTAATCGAATTATCTCAATAATTTTTTCAATTTAATTCGAATTCAACAAAATTAATCTTTTACATAGTAATTCTCAGCACAATTAAGTGTATCGCAAGTGTATTTGTATTTTTAATTTATTTAAATAATTTTTAAAGGCTTAAAAAAAATTATTTTATCAAAATTTGTATTTCATTTAAATTTAATTCTTTATTTAATAAATAATACAAAAGCGACAATCTTCGATAATAAAATAAAAAACCCATTCAATGAGGCAAAAATTAATTAATTTATTTATTTAATGTCGGTATTTTTCCACAATAAATTATAAATAATTTTTTTTTTTACCAAGATTAGATTTTGGTTTGGTAAAATTCATACAACTAGAATTTTTTGTATTTCATGATTATTATTTTATTATCCATGAATTAATGCGAAAATAAAAAAAAAACTTTTTTTTTGCTTGATTATTATTAAAAACGTAAAAATTAAAAAAAATAGTAAATGATAATAAATAAAGTGGAAATTTTAACGATTGATTTATAATTGATAAATTGGCAAACATTTAATATCAATACATAGTAGAAAATAAAAAAAATATTAATAATTTTATGCACCTGCTGTTTGTTTATTTCTAGTTTTTATCTTAAATTAAATTTTAAGCGTTAATTAGTTTACGTCTTGTAATATAAATTATACAGCAGAAGCTTCAATTATAAATATTTATCTGAGTGAAATTATGTGTTAAGCACATTTTTCTTTTATGGACATAAATTCTTCAAAATCATCGGAAATAAAATCATTTCAGATAACTTTACATAGATTTAAGATTCACTAGATTTTAGAACCACAATAAAAAAAATAGTAAAACTAAAAAATATAAAAAATAATACTTTTAAATTTGCTATAAATTAAAAAAAAAAAGTTTCATAAAAACACTTCTTAATTAATTATTCTAATAAAAAACAAAAAATATTTTTTTAATTATTTAATAGCAAAGTGCTTAAAGGAAATAACACTCATCAATAAATCATATAATAAATGAAACAAAATAAATAATCATTTAAAATGGTTAACAAATAAAAAATCTAATAATAATTAATTGATTAATCCAGTTAAAAATTAAAACAAGCAAAAAAGCTTATACAAAACATACGTGTAAATATATTAAATATAAATATGGATGGGGGGTGTTGTTTTCAAAGTAATATAAAATAATAAAAATATTCAGTAAGGAGCTTATCTGATTAAAAAAAAGTAAAAACAGCAAAAACATAAAATGATTAATAATCATTGATTAATTAATTTTTACTGAAAGCAATCAGCTGTTGCTAGTCAACAATGTGCTGTTGTTGTTATTATAGAATAAAAAACATTGATAAGAAAAACAATTTTCTTTTTTATTTTTGTGACAAAAATAAACACATTTAATAATTAATCAAGAAAATTAATAAAAAAAAAAATTTCTGGTTGATAAAAACAAAAAACAAACTTATAAACAGGTAACAAAAAAAAAATTAATGAGCTTTTAAGAGCTTATGTAAGCATTTATTAATAAAAAAAAAAAAAACTATCTGACTCTGTTTTTCTTACTTAAATTTAACGTAAACTCTTGAATAGCAACAATGAATATAAAAAATATCAACATAGCAACAATAAAACGAGTGTATATTTCTCTTATTCTAACCTTTTATTAAAAAAACGAAGAAACTCACACACAAATTGATAAATAAATTAATAAAAAAAGAAACAACATGGAGTAGTATATACCGGTTATAATTTTTTTTTTTACGATAATAATAATTTTTTTACGATTTTTTTCTCAATGTTCCTGCTTCATGTTGCTTTATTGAATGAAAATATAACGAACGTAGTATTAGTAGTAAAAAAAAAAACATTTTAAAAAACAAATAAAATGGCGACTGCTATGTGTGCTTTGGATTGTGTAGTGTTGTGTGCTTTTATTTATTTTTTTCATCTTGTCAATGCAGAGTCTTGTCATTTTGTAGTTGTATTTAGTTTTGAAAAGCTTTGTGTATTTGATACTCGTTTTGTAAACTGGTGCTGCGCTGTTGATCTAACAAATAATTTTTGTAACTGCTGTTGATGATTCTACCACTACATCAGATTACAGCAGCAGCTACGGCAAACTTTAAATTACTCAACTAATGGTGATAAGCTTTTTCATATTATTTCTCTCCTACATACTCGTATTCTTCTTTTTTTTACATTATTCAACTTGAATACAACGTATTGAAAAAAATAAAAATCAGAAAATAAATGAGTACTACGGTTTAACGTGGTTTAATGTACGCAACCGCAGCGGTTAAGGTTAAATTTATTAAATGTCTTTTATTGTAGTAGTCATAGTAATTGTATTAGTAATATGCAAATAATTTACACAAAACGTAAAAAAAAATTATATATTAAATATAGTAAAAGTGTAAATCCATTTATGTTATATAATTTTACAGTGATATGTAGAAATAACACAACAACATTTTGTCATAATTTTTGAAGGTGGTAAAAAAAGGTGAGAATTTATTGAATTAAATAAAACATGTTGTCTTTGCTATAAAAGTAAATAGTTTGGCAATTTTAAAATTAAATATTTTCAATTCTAAATTCTAGGCTTTAAAAGTAAATTTCACCTTAGATACGACGAAGAAAAGATAAAAAACATAGATCTGCAGTAGTTTGTTAGTTATATACATAACAGTAGTTAGTTGTAACTTTGACTGTATACGGGTCACGGTTAAGCATACATATGTAATAAAATCATTAATCTATATTGATCATTCCCATTTATTGTATAATAACTTAAAAAATAAACTAATTATCCTTTCTAATTAAACAAAAAGGCAAAGGTAAACCGAAAACCTCAAAATACATATTGAAACATAATTTTAAAAAAAAATTAAAAGAACTTTTCAAATTGTAACCGAATAATACATACAAGTAAACACGTGTTTTATTATTTAATTATTTAATTAACAACAAAGTAAGAAAAATAACAAAAATTCGCTAATATTTGTATGGAAAAAAAATCACAACTGCTAAAGATTCGTGACAATCCATTGATTAAACGAAATACATAAGGAAAATAAATTCTTCAAAGCTTCAACCTTTTGTTTTTTATTCATTTTGAATTATTTATTCCAAATTTTGTTGTTTTTTGTGACATAAAAATCAAAATTACTTTCATACACAAAAAACAATAAAAAAGACTCCAACCAATAAACTGTCAGTCAAATAATAAAATTAAATTAAAAAAAAAAAATCTACACTTGGTATGTAACAAACAGAGAAAAAAATTAAAGTCGGCAAGAATGACCTTGAAAGTTGATTAATTTTTTAATCACGTAACATAACAACGAAACTTTTTAATTTGTTCAAAAATATTTGCATACTAATAAAAAAATAAAGGAGAAAAAAAAATTAAAGAGAAGAAACAAGAGTATTCAATCAAAATAGCTTTGTTAATTAATTTTTTGCTGTTGTATAATTATTAAAATAAACAACAAAAAATAAAAATTTAAGAGTAGAGACTAAGTATTAAATTAATAAATCAGCACATTGATAATAACAGAAAACATCACTTTAAATGTTGCTTAGAATAGAGAAAATAATTATTTAACTAATTACACAATTATTAAATATTACTAAGTTACAAAACATGTTTTACATTTATTCTTAAGCTTTAAATCCAAAAGTCACGTACTCCCGATTTTTTATTTGTAACTCACAAACTTTCCACTACACTACACTAAATACAAATTTTATTTTTCTTCCTTTTTGTTTTCTAATTCACAAAAACTACAAAAATGTGTTAATTCATTCAAAATTCATAGAATTTTTTTCTTCTATAAACTAGTCAAGAGCTTTTTTTCTTTATAATTTTTAGTTGTTGTCACTTGACTGACAAAACCAGAACTGAATTACAGAAAGTATATACAAAAAGCATACGAATTATCAAACCATTTGTTTTTTTTTTAGTAAATAGAAAAACAAACGAACGAGTACAAGTGATGTTGTCGTTTCGATTTTTTTTTTAGTCAATCAGACATGCAATCAGCCTTTGGAGAATTAATGTTTCGCTTGTAAAAATTGTAAAATAAATTTTTAACCACTATAACAGTATAGTACAGAAAATAATAAAATGAATATTCATGTGTTTGTGCATTTATTATTATTATTATTAAAATAGAGACAGGCTGTGAGTAAGAAAATAATTTAATTTTTTTTTACAATTTTTAATCATAATTTTAATAGAAAGAATACTTACTTGCGCAGCTTTTTTAGTAAAAGAAATAAAAAAAAACTCTCACAAGAGTAAATTCAACTCTTTTACAATACTACAAAGAAAAAAAAATGTTTTTTTTTTTTTAACGTAATGCATTTACTTTACAATATAATACAATACATACTCAACATGTAACAAGATTATTTATATTTTTTTTTTATTACTATAGAAAATGTTATTATAATAAAATATTTACAACCAACACATAGAAACATTATTTAATTCACAAAAATAAAATAAAAAAAAACTTTTTACACTAGTGAATTGTATACGTTACTCTTGTGAAGCTTTTATTGTTGTATCGTTTCTTTTTTTTTTTGTACCTATTGATATGTTTTTGTGACACACTACGGCTAAAATACTAATGGTTCTACAAAAAAATACTCAAAAAATGCGACTATAGAAATAAAAAAATTAATTGTCACACAGCAACAAAGAAATTAAAATTATTGTTTTTAATGCAATAATCTATTAAAATAAGTCTTTAATAAATTATGTTATGACGTCATTTATTTATTTTTTTTTCAAGCAAAACATTTTTACGATAACTATGCTTTTTAAACAATGAATGAAAAATACTAATAATTTGTAATTTATCGTTATCGGTGTTTAAAGTATAAAAAGTACACACACAAAAAAGCTTTATTTGTAGGTAAGCCATTTGCTTTGTTGTCATGAACATTAAATTTAACTTTTTTTTACTATGAATTCATGATTAAACCAGTAAAAAGATACGTCAATAAATTATAATTATTAATTATTTTATTCATTTTATCATTAATATTAAAAAAAATTAGTGAAATCTTTTTAAATAAGTAATAATCCTTGATAATTTTGATGTTACAAAAAGAAAGTTATTTTTCAACGTCATGCGCATAATTATCATTCAAATAAAAAAAATCTGTTCTGTATTCACCTTCTTATAAATAGTAACATGAATAACAAAAGTTTCTTTATTGTAGAAAACTACATCGAAAGATGAAAATACTTATACGAACACAATGTAACAGCATAAAAGAAAGCACAACATACTTAAACTTGTGCTCGGTGAAAAATTCTTTTATATCAACAATGCTAAATAGAAA
Organism: Ptychoptera albimana; assembly: GCA_961205885.1. Taxonomy (NCBI): domain Eukaryota; kingdom Metazoa; phylum Arthropoda; class Insecta; order Diptera; family Ptychopteridae; genus Ptychoptera; species Ptychoptera albimana. The sequence goes on along the minus strand of OY540805.1, from coordinate 153,917 downwards.
TTTCCTACACATTGTCATCAATTATATAAAATGTTAAACAAGGATAGACGATTCATTCAAGAGAAGGATTGGCTTTTTAGTGTATGTGCAGATAGAATTTTTTGAAATTGTACCAAAATATGCATTAATAACGGATGTTTGTGTTAGTTTTTAGACACTAGTAATAAAATAAAAAAATAAAATAATACTCATAGTAGTTAGTAGTAGTATTAATAAAAGTTGTATACATTGTCTAAAATGTCTAAAAATAAGGGAAGGAAAACTTAATCTGTGCAAGTAATACATATACAAAACTCGTCGTTACACAACTACAGGAATGAAACAGCATATATTCTTAATCCGAAAGTAGTAAAATTGTTTTGTTACAACCGAGTAAAATTAATGTGTATACAATACCCAGTATAACACCCGGTTGTAATATTTATTAATGTAAATATATTTGTTTTTGTTTTGGCATTCTCTTTCGTTACATCAATGTAATGCAGTGGAGGCGCCTGGTAGTTTGTAAGTTTTCTTTAAATTTCTCATACAGTACGTACATTAGTCGTACAGTATTTTATATTGTTGAATCTTTCTAGATTCCATTTTCAATTTAAAATTATTAACTAATGGGTAGTGTTGAGTTATGTAGTAATTTTGTACGTTTATATACGTTGTTTTATCTGTTTTCTTGGCAAATAAGAAAAAAACAAAAAAAAAAAGTATGAGCAATGGCAGTGATTTATAGTTTGCAGATGATGAAACGTAAATATAGTAAGAAATATTTTCTACGCGATGTTCTTGTTGATGTTGGTCGGTATGAAAAATTATTATTATTTTTGTCTTTACTTTGTTTGTTTGGCGCAGGTTTTACCATAAAGAAAGAACAAAATATTTTGCTTTTTTTTTAATTTTTTCGTTATTTTTCAAAAATTACAAGAATGGTTTTGTTACTTGTGTGAAAGGAAAAGTTTTTTATGTTTTTCTTCTTTTTTATTTTTGTAAAATATATTTTTGTTTAACTCATAATAAAATTATACATAGTGTTTTAAGTAGGACTATAATATTGTAAAAAGAAATGAAAATGCTTAGTTTAGCTTTCACTTAAATACGTTTTTTGTTCTATTAATTATTGTTTAATTAACTTTTACAGAAGAAATACGAAAAGAAGGTAAAACTATGTAGACAAAATAACAAACGAACAACAGAAAATTACATAGTAAAAGAAGTTACGCAATAAAGATTCGTGTGTGTATGAACCACGCCCAGATTATCTCTTGGACGAAAAAAAAACAACCAAGAAAAGATATAAATAAAAGATTTAATTGAAAAACTTTACTACAAAAAAAAAATTGCTGAGTGTAAAGAAACGTACAGGCGGTGCCATCATTATAATCTAATTTTAGTTGAATAAAAAACTCGTATGCAACATAACGTGCCATTTACATAAAAAATAATATTAAAAACGCCACTGACACGCCTAAAAAAATTGAGAATAAAATTAAACCTGAACAATGATGAAATTGAAATTAAAATCCCTAATAACCCGATTCAAAAGGAAACCATTTACAAATTTTTTAATTTTTATTTATATTTAATGAAACACCTGGTGACTCGTTAACTGTTTTTTTCTTTTTCTTTTTGAGTTGATAAAAGATTGAAATTGAAATTGAATGAAAACATTGAACAATTGAAGACATTTGATGTACTTTCACTAGGCGTCTCCATCTAATACAATTTTTATTACACAAAATAGCTAATTAACTTTAAATAAACAAACAAAGATCAATTATCAATAAGAAGCAATTTCAGATTTTCTTACATTACAAAATAGATAATAAGAAAAATAACAACTAGAGTTTTACTTATTTTTACTTTATTCTTACATTATTTATTTTAGTTACATACACATGAGCTTTATTTCAATGGTTGAGTTGTAGAATATTATGATTTTTATTTGTTTTTCTATTATTATAAACCGGCTACTTTACTTCTTTTTTTACATGCGTTACATTGTGTTATTTAGTAGTCCCAGCCAAATAGGCGAGGAATAGCGTATTTTTCTACATTGCTACGTCCTTGAGAACCGTAAAATCAATATTTGTAAAACAGAAAATAAAAAATAAAAGAAAATTACAACCAATTTATACACATAAAATAAAGTGGTATATATAATATATATGCGACATAAGAACGGTTAATGTTTTGCTGCTTTTTATCTAGTTAAGTACTTTATGTAAAAAAATATAGTTTTTACTTCTAAATGACAAAATTATAATAGTAAATAAAAATAGTTGTCATAATTATAATGTAAACAGTTATTACAAGTATAAAAATCTGAGATAGTAATGCTCAAAGTTATGAATACAATTTTTATTATTATTTATTTTTTTTTTTTTTTTAACGAGATTTTACATTTAATTAATATCTTTTCACTAATATTTTCTACTAGAGGTGTGCAGGTATGTGTATACTTACTTTTATTTCTTCTGTTATTATAGCAGCAAACAAACAAAATGAAAATAATTAATTATGTGTAAAATTAATGAAATAAGAGTAAAAGAATTAAATTTTCTTAATGCAAATAAACTTTTTGAAGGTTGTTGAAGGACAGTGTAAATATTTTTTCTATTAATAATTTATGTAATTGTTTCTAAAGCATTTGTAACTATAGAAACATTAAATTTGGTTTGTTTCATATTTTAAAAATGAGTTACCATAGAATAAATGAAATAAAACATAAAAACAAGCATTTCTTTTGGCAAAACTTAAATAAAATAAAGAAAAAAATTGACTTATAAGCTAATAAATAAAAGGAAGAACTTTTTAAGGTATACAACATCTTCAAGTTACATTAAAATTCACACTCCATGGAGAGTCTCTATTTTTTATTTCAATCATAATATTATCAGTTATTCTTTTAAAAAATAAATTAAACATGTGTCAAAAATAATCCAAAATCTATATAAAAACTTTATAAAAACAAAAGGGTTTGTATCATTGATGAGAATTCTAAACAAAAAGGTAAAATGTAGTCATGGCAATAAATGTGTATTGGTGTTATAACAAAAAACTTTCAAGAAAAATCTATTAATATCAACTGTTGCTGTTCAGCCATACTAAATGTATGTTATTATCGCAGTTAATGTATCAATCAAAGAAAGTTTATATTATTTTTCAATATAAGCTAACTGTGATTTTAAGAACATAAACATGTCTTATATTATATAATATTTTTAACAATTATTCTTTTTTTTTTGTAGTTTTTTTACTTATACTTTTACGGGGTGAATACATAGTAAACTCTAATTATAAGCGGAGTTTGTTGTAATTATTCTTTATCTTCTTAATGTTGTGTCATATACAATAAGGTGGTTAATGCAAACAATTACACTAGCATCAAATTGTTTCTAGAATATTCACCAGAAAAGCGCAAAAAAACACTGTTACTAACAAGCACTAGGCGCCTCCACTCACAATACTCATTAATCAGAAGAAAAAAAAATTCTTATTAAAATAGAAAACAATTTTGACCTTTTTTATATTTTATTCACAGTCAAGAAACATCCCACCATCATACCCGAAAGCATACAAAATAAAAATGACTTTGATTAAATAAACATTTGAAAAGTGAAAGCTTTTCACAAAGAAAACAACTTTTTTTGTCTTATGTAATGAGAAAAACAAGTTTTTATTTCTGGTAACCATGGCAAAAAGGAATTTTTCAAAAGATAGCAACAAGAAAAATAAAAAGCATCACTAAGTCTAATAAGAACAATAAAATTGTGAGCCTAGTATAAGAAAGTATATAATTACATTTCTAGAATTTCAATAATTTTATAACGCTTCTATTTTAATAATTATAAATAATAAAGCTTTTATTTTTTATTGTATATAATGAACTTACTTCTTCTTGTAGCATTTACATAGCTTGAAATAATATTTATATATATATATATATAACTTTTTATATAAATTTATTAGTAGAGCTCTAAAATTTTCATCAATAAAACAAACTGTGCGGCAGGTTTCCATCCACAAAAAAAACAACAAATACAGAATATATTCCATATTTGCTTGTGTATTGGAGTAAAAGTTATTCCGCCACGTGTGACCTTGACCTAAACGGTTTCTGTTTTTATTATAATTTCTCTCAACAATATTTTTGTTGTTATTATTATATTCAAACAAGATGATCGAAAATACTCTAAGGCGACACCAGCAAGAACGCCACCAATACCAACAGCAGCAGCGATGACAAGAAAAAGAAAGCAGTATAATCTTTTTGTGTCCATGTAAAATAAACAAACACCCCAATTCATGATTTTTACTCTCATTTAGTTTAATATGTAAGACGCCGTCTACTCACAGCGCATGAGCTTTAAACTTGCTGTTTTTTAAACAAATAAAAAAGAGAAAGCTTATGTGAACAACAGAAAAAAGTGTCAGTTACCATTATTTGTTACTTTTATACACTTTCAGATAAGTTTAATTTAAGAAGACAAAGTTGCTCGTTTATTCCTCCTGATCGTTAGCATGGCAACGGGGATGGAAAAATAAAAAAATCTTACAAACACAAGGTATATTAATAAAGCTATCTCGTTATAATAGTATAGTGGGCACTCATCCATGTCCACGGGCAACTCATCTTTTTTTAGGCTCAGCTGGCTTGTTTGCTGACTCGGTTACAATGCCACGTAGTACGTAAAAAAACGTGAACAAAAAAAACCATCCTTAAGTTCATAGTGCCTTTTTTAATAGAAACTTTGTTTAAGATTTTAAAAATACCACATTTAGGATAGGACACTATAGCGTATTCTTTGTTATTTTTTCTAATTTCTTATAAGACACCAAGTTAAAATAAAAAGAAATTTCTTCGTTTTATTTTATAAACATTTTTTACGTATGTTTCAGTGGGCGTTTTAAGGGTGCGGCAAAAATTTTCCTATAGCCTTGATAAAATTACTGTTGCTTTCTTTCTTTTTTTTTATTTTTGTTAAATTTTCTTGTTAAGTACTGATGTAAAGAATTAAACAAGTTACAAGAAATGAAAATTAATGGGTGTTTAAAGATGATGATGAATATGATCCAAATGATAGCAAATACTTTATTATTTTAGTTAAATATTTTTATTATTTATTATTAAAAAAAAATTTGTGTATTTTCCTCTTTCAGATATTTATAGAAAAAAAAATAATGAAAATTTTCCTTTTTTTTATTAATATTAACAAATTCATAATAGTGTCACGTGAAACTCAGTTATAGGTAAGAATAGTTAATATTAGATTATAACTTTAAATAACTTTGCGGGTCTTTATATAGCTAAATAAAGGCTTACACACATAGCAGGCATGTGATATGTAGGTGAAGACATATCAACTAAGGACGTCAATTGTGATATGTAGCTTTACATGTGACACAGATAAAATAAAATTCTAAATAAAACTGTTTTTAGTCATTTATAGCCATTGAAGACCATATGATTATTCCAAAGACGCATCTTTTTTTGAAATGTGTGTACTTGATTAGATAACATCACTTTATTTCATTTTGAGGTTAGATATTAGCTGCTATTATTAATTATTAATTATTACTAAATTATTTTATTACCTGTGGTTACCGTTCGATTTGCTTGACATTTTCCACCAACACCTGAAAATGATAAAAAAAAAACTAAATTATTTAACAATGAAATTAGCAATTCTACTTAGTATACATATTATATTTTTTAAGTAAAAAACAAAAATGTTTACAGTGCTTTATGAATTATAAAATCGTGACGCGAAAAATACTGTTATAGATCCTACATCGTAGAAAGACGAGTAGTTTTCGTTTTTTATAAATTTTATTACATTGCTTTCTTCATTTTTTTTTTCTTTTCTCAATGAAACGAAAGTGAAAATGAAAATGTATGAAATTTATAAAAAGAAAAGTAAATTTTCCGGTAACTTTAGCAAAACGAGCGTGCAGCAGAGACAGCGACATTTAACGTGATTTTATTTTATTCATTAGTCGGTTAATCGCGTTCAGAGTATTTTATTTATATATTTTTTGTGGCTGATATAAATAAAAAAAATTAAAATTGAAAGGAAAAATACACAACGAAAACGTAGCTTGCGTTTTTTTTTTTAAATAAGAATTAAAAAAAAACATTTATAGCTACAAAAGCAAACATTAAATAATAAATATAAACAAAACCAATTTACAATTGGAAACTAAAAACAACAGTTAGCAACGTTTAATTCCACAAAAAATCTTTCGATTTACTGATGAATTTACCTATTTCAATAGTAAATGGAACCGTGAATTATCCTTATAATAATCCTTATAATTATTTAATATGTGAATGGTGATAATCCTATTAAGTAAATACCATAAAACTAGATAAAATAAAAATCAGTTAGTTATTTAATTTCCATGCATATAATAAAATTAAAATCATGCCCGTTGAACTATAAAAAAAAATTAAATCATACTAAAAAAGACAATTAATTGTACATAAATAAAAAATAATAATTAATAATGAAATAGCGAAAATATAATCAAAACACGTGTAATTTATAATTAGTTTATTTAAAAAAAGGGTAACTAATTTAAGTTTTATTACATTTTCGTTTAAACAACGCAAATTAAATAAGAATTTATTTTTTAAAATCAGTCAATGAAAATTTACAAATTGACATATAAATTGGCTTTACAACACCGTCTTTTCGTTACACATAAAATAATTTATTTACTTTGGTTTTGTTAGACAAAGAGAAGAAACTTTCAGACAAACAACACTAAAATTAATTAAATTTACATTAGTTATTTTTAAAATATTCTTTTTGCCAGAATTTCTAAAAAAAAAATTTTTTAAACCAAAAATAAAACATTTTACTACCTAAAAAAACCCACCAAAAGGTTTAATAAACATTTTTTTCACATTAAATAGTAAAGTCTAGTGTAGAACCATATTGACCTTTTCATGTTTAATTATTTTTATTTTACACATTTTTAAGACGATCAACACACAAAAACAATTTTACGCCAGAAAATTTATGTTGACGCGACATTAAAGTTAATTAAATTATTTATTTTTTCTCTTTCTAATAAATTTGCTTTGGTTTCTGCAAACAAAGCTAATAAATTTAAAATGTAAAAAGAAATAAAAAATTAATTATTAATGGAATGTTGCGATATTTATAATTAAGTCAGATACACGGATGAAAATAACAAAATAAATATGTATAGATAGCTTAATAATTAAAGAGAATTAACTATGTGCATAATCAAACGATTAATAAATATTCTTTGACGCATAAAAACATTTTTTACAATCATCTGTAATATTTTGGCAAAAAAAAATAAAAAATTTAAATAGAAAACTACACTAATGGTTAACGTACCATTAACCCGCTTCAACAAATTTTTTTAGTGCCAAGAAAATAACAAAAAAAAAAAAAAAATACTAAAAATAAATAAATAATTAAAAAAAAAATTTTCAACGGAATTTTTGTAGTAAAAAAACAAAAAAAATGAAAAATTCTATTTTTGTAATTACGTTAAGATACAACACAAACCGATTTAACAGCATCACACAAGAAAATAAATTAATTAATAATAGAAGAAAAAAGTATTTATGCAGATGGATGTTTTAGTGAAACGTCCGCGTTATAAAAAAATTTAAAACATCAAATTCATTGAAAAAGAAATAAAATAACAGAAATTTAAAATTTTCACTAAGCGACATAATCTTAAGTTTGGATGTGCTTGAATTGGGTTCTTTTTTGAATTTTTTTATTTAAAACTACGGTGCGATCATACTGTATATTATACACGAAAAACTACTCCTCGACACATTTTAGAGAATAAGCGCTTTATTGCTGTACTAATGACCAGGTAATTAAACATTATGTGAAATAACAGGAAAGGAAACGCCTCATAATAATTACGCAACTATCTTTAGTCCTTTAACTTCACTATAACGATTTTACGAAAAGCTTCTCCTTACAAAGTAGAAAAATACACAGGATGCTTTGTTTGTCAGTCCGAGACCTTCTCATATAGGCACCATACGATTACAAAAATATATGATAACCGCATTAGCGATAATTATTAAAAATTATTTTTATTTACATACTAATTAATTAATTAATAAATTAATAAAAAATAGATAATTAGTTAAAAGGATGTTATAAGTCAACCGCACACATGTTTTTAATTAAAAAATATTCACTTCCATTTAGGTAAATAAAGTTTGTTTTTGTTTAAACAAACAAAAAAAATCATATTTATCTATAGCAATTCCTTTAATCAATTAAATTTAGACAAATATTTCCAAGAATTCTTTTAATAAATAACATTACAAACAGCAGAACAAAACAAAAAACTATGTCAAAGTGATTAATATATTAAAGAAAAAATAGTTAACAAGAATTTAGATTATTAAATAAATAATTTTATACACACTTTTATCTTAAAAAAGAAAACACCACAATTACCCACTTTAATTTTTAATTAAATATGCAAAAGCTTGCAAAACAAAATATTTTTTAAAGTGAAAATTTATTAGAATGTCATACGGTGTAATATTTTATTTGTCTGCAACATCAACCCACAATCAAAAACAACATTAAATTTAATTAAACATAAATAATATCAAAAAAAAAAAAAAGAAAAGAAAAACGATGCCAAGCTGTCTAAAAATTGATATGAAAACATAATTAAATAAAAAATTATATAATATAATAATAATAAAAAAACAGTAAAAAACACATATTATCTGTTTTATCATTTTTTAAATGTTAAAAGTCTTTCTATTTTTGTTTGATAAAAAATTAAAGAATTCAAAAAGTCAACCCTATTTACACTGTGTACTTCGTATTTTAGTTCGAAAATATTACCTAAAAATTTTTACAATAATACAGTAAATGTGGATGCAACATTAAATATACCGCGAGCAAATTATGGCAAAGCTTGGTTGTTAGTTTGTGGTGGTACTGGTCGAAGCATGAAATAGAAAATCCGTATCCTATATAGTATAAAATACCTGTGAAACTATCAACTTAGTTAATGTTGATATTCAACGCCAGATAATGTTTTATAAAAATATGAAACCTTAAATTTTTATTCTTAAAACAATTAGCTACATGTTGTGAAGGAATTTATAAGTGCATTAATGTTTTATGAAAAATGTTAAAGAAAAAATAAAAAGCAAAACGTCACTCATGATATGAATTTTTTTATCAATAATATTTTTAATTATAATTATATATATTTTTCTACGTACAAATGTATATAAATAATAATTTTATTAACATTACTTAGCAAAGTATTTAGTATTTAAAAAAAATAAAAATATTTTTAAAATGACTGATTGTCTGTCATAGACAAAGTCAAGGGCGTCGGCTATATAATTGTGTTTATTTATTATTTATTTCCATTAATTATTGTTATTATATATGTGGTTTTATTTTAAATGATATCAGTAAGTAAGCTGACTATTTTATTATATTATTTTTGCCACGACAAAAACAAACAAAACATATTAATAATTAGAGCTATTTGTGGTAATGTAATAAATTAAAGAAATTAAAAAAAAATATTTCAAAATAAGAAAAAAAAATTTATATAATTTTAATTATATGTATATAATTTAATAAAATTATTAATAGATGTAACAATAGCACAGCAACAAACAATTTAATATAGAAAAAATAAAATAATTATTAATGAACTTTAGCTATAGCTTACTTGCTTAGCTAAGTATAATGTATAATAGCTGATTAGTAAAGTGATTATATGACGGAAATAGATTAAGAAAGTAAGTTTTATGCATTTTCAAACATATTTAAATGAAATATTTTAGATTTTATGTAATTGGGCGGTGCCAAGCTTTTACACCATCAAAATAAAGGAATACTTTAAAGTATTTCGAGGTGTCGTTTTAATGCAAACAAAATTTGCTTAATAATAAAATAATCACCCTGTAATTATACATTATTTACTAAAAATAAAATTGTAAAACAGAGATTATGAATAAACAAAAAAAAAAATAAACACCAAACAAATAATAATTAAAAAAAAAACCTATTAGCAATGACAGCGAAAAAATAAAAAAATATTTTTACAATAAATAAAATTTAATTATAATTAATAAATATTTACTTTTTTTATTGTTTTAATAGTAAATACTGGCATTAACAATAAAAAAATTTTATCAATGATTGTTTAAAAAAGAGCTTTTAGGAGTATTTACTTGTTTTTTAAATTGTTTATCTTTTTTTTTTAATTATACATAAGAACCGGTTATAATATTATTTTTTATGAATGTAGGTTTTATATACATATATGGGGAATTATTTATTATTTTAAGTTAAACAATAATCTTTTTTTTTTTATTATTTTATTAAGAAATGTATAAATAAAAGACAAGTACTTGTGACCTTAGGTGAAGCTTCAGGAAACATTTTTTTTTATTTTATGGGATAAAAATACATTAATTTATTTTGTTTACTTAATAATAAAATAAGTGATTTATACAAATTAATTTATTATGAATTTACTAAAAATTAGATTCAGATAAGAAGCTTCATAATGCAAAAACTTTAATATTCTAATAAAAAAGCCAAACTTATAAAAGATGTTATTTCCTGAAAAATTAATAAGCAATTGTTTTCTAACTGTCATAATTCTGACATTTAAAGAAATTAAAGCAACATAATAATACTAATAATAACGAAATATGTGAAAAATAAAAAAAATAATTAAAGCAAACAGAGTAAAAACGACAAAATTACATCATCTTCCCTTGCTACAGTAAAAAATATTTCTTTCAAAGAATCAATTACAGATTTTTTTTTGTTTATTTAATAATTAAATAACAAAAAAATTAAAGCAACGAAAATTGGCAAAAGAAAATTTAAATAAGTTAAGTGATTTAAGAAATAATTTTTGTTTTTATGTTAAAATAAATGATAAATATTTACATTTTAAATAGTAAGAATTATATCTTTTCCTTTATTTTTTAACTATTAATTAGCAGTTTATCTGTGTTATTTATACAAACAAAAGCACACACGTTATGGTGTAACAAAACAACTAGAAAGCAAGAGCAAAAGTAATTAATCTTCTTCCTCTAAAAATTACTAATTTATTTTTGTTATATTTGTAAATAATTATAAAAGCATAAAATATACCAATTATGTAAATAAAAAAAAATCAATTTATTTTCATTAAACCAAATACCATTAAGCTCAATAAACCAGAGAAAAATATTTTAAAGCAAAGCAAAAGTGAATGAAAAAATAATTATTTAATCAGCTTTAACAAGAATTTCTACTCTCTACTGGGACATTTTTCGTTTATGTAAATCAAATAATAAATAAAAATAAAAGCTATAAATTTTTTTTTAAATTAATTAAAATTAAAAAATAAAACACAACAGCAATTAACGACAAATTTTTTTTTTTAACCATAAAAACACGATAGACATGGCGCGTGTTGTAATTTCATTTAATAATTTTTATATTGTTTCTATTTTTTTTCGGAACATAATTAAAATAATTAAAAAATATAAAAACAAAATTATTATTTATTTATTTGCTTGCCATACAAAATTCTTGCTTTCTTTAAAGAAAAAATTAATAAAAACATATCGAAAACAAGCCCAAGCTGGCCAGTAACAGCGACCCGCGAAAATGATATTTTTACTACACAAATATTTGCATTTTTTCTTTTTTTTTTATTTAAATAAAATATTAAATTTTTAATAAACAAAGAATTAATTAATTTATGATTTGTAATATTTTAATTTGTATATAAAAAAATTAAAAATTTTAATTATGACAAAAAAATTTCTGATACAAATTCATTATACATCTAACTTTTTTTTATAGTAAATTAATTATTTTTAATTTTAATTACAAGAATTTCAGATATGTTTCACTTTTATTTAATTTAATGCATTTTTTACGTTTTATACGGTAATTTTGACATTTTTTTTTCATAATATGACATTAAAAAATATTACTAGTGGATTATAAAACTGATATTTCGATAATTTGATTCAGGTTTTAGACTAATTCAATATCGAACTTCAGATGGTACTTTACTAACTGTGAGTAAAAAGAATAAAACTTACTCGGATTTAATTAATACGAATTAGAGATTCCACTGCTATAATAGTTCAGAATACATATTAATAAATAGCACTTTCCATATCTTTATACATTATTTTTATGGAATTATTCACTTGCCTAAATGAAGAGATTCATATTTTACATCATAAATATTTATTTATATAAGAAAAAAAATTCTTACGGAAATTACAAAATTTATACGTCAAGTCATCAATTAAATAAGCAAAAAAAAAAAAATATATATTCATTAAAATTTATTTTTAAATACTTTTCAAAAATATATATTTAAAAAAAGCTTCAATAAAAAAGAGCTTAAACAAGAAAAAAAAATTGAATAAATATAAAAATTCCCTAAAAATAACCGAAAATAAAGAAAGAAATTTTTTTCTTGTGTGTATATATAAATAACGTAACGAAATGAAACGTAAAAAAAATAAAAATTTCACCTTCACTTCTCCGCACAAAAAATAAATATTAATGTGAAGTAAGTTTATTTAAAATTAAGTAAGTATTTTTTTATTTCTTCGTCTTTAAAGCACAATTATCAGAAATTTTATTCGTTTTTATTTTATTTATTATTGGTTGTTGAATGAAATAACATAACAACAATGAAAAACGGCCAAGCAATAATCCACGAAAATACAAATTATTAACAAATTTGTTTTTCATGTTAATTATTACATTTTTTATGTTTTGTTTGCTTGTATGTAACCTTTTCTTCTCGTCAATTATTATGCATAAAAAATATCCAAACGGTACATACGCTATCATAATACGACAATGCAGCAAACAAAACACGTAAAAAAACTCACATCATTTAATTAATTATATAATAATAAAAATAAAAATTTATTAAACCCTGAAATAATCTTTACAACCTAATAACAATCATATTATGTTTCTAGCAGCATAAAAATAAATAAAATGAATAAGCTTTATTGTTGATTGTTGCTTATTTTTGGTTACTTTAATTCAAACAAAAAACACAACAAGCTTTTATTTTTAATGGAAAATTTCAACCAACAAAAATACATATTTTATAAGAACTGAACACAGCAGAGTAACGAAACCACCATTATTCACAAAAACGAGAATAAACACAATTTGATTGTTGCTTGCTTGTAGTAAAAAAAAAAAGAAAGAAAAATCCAATAATATCAATAAAAATAAATAAATAAAACGATTGCTCGATAAATAATGCTATTTGTTGTTTATTTTATATTTTTATTTTTTGTACAAACAAAAACAGAAAATGAAATAAAATAAAAAAAATTATAATAATAAACGACCGTGGGCCGTGGCAAGGCCATCTATGGGTGAAACATGATTATTTATTATTGAATCTGTTGTCAGTTGTTTTATTTATTTTATTGGTTATTTGGCTTGTTTTCTTGTGAATGTATTAAAAAAAACGTTTTTTATTAAAATCTTTTCTGTTTAAAAAGCTGCTATATGGATTTCAATAACTGTACAGTAATACAAAGCAACAAACACAACAATAATTGCTGGGTTCTTTTAGTTTAATATTTACTACTCGAGAGTACATAAAATTAGAAGTTCAATGGAACTTAATTAAGATACAAATAATCATTACTTCGATTCTACACAATTTAATAGTGGGAATACTCATTAGCCGTCTTAGTAATTTTCTAACATATAGTTCAACAGTCCAAACAAGTTAAGATCGGAACAGCAGTGTTCCTTTTTGCTAATAACAAATATATTTTACATAACTAGTAACAAAGTTCAATGATGGGAATAAAAAAGAAAAATGTCATATAATTTGTATTAATCCTAGGCTATTAAAAACATTTATTAATCTTCGTTTATGAATATGTTTTTTCCACTGTGTTTTATTTATTATTCTTCTATATGTATATTATAGTATACGTAATTTATAGATTTGTAGAATTAATAAAACGATCTACAAATAACTGTTAATAAGTAGTTTTATGATCTTTTTACTTGACAAAATAAATTAACTAAAAAAAATTTAAAAAGTTTCTAAAGCTTTAATCTATACTTTCTTATAACCCTTTTATTAAAACACAAGGCAAATGTTACAGTAATAATAATAAAAAAGTGTGTAATTGTTTGCTTAATATTAAAACACTTATATGTAAATTACTTTTCTGATTGTTTATCTATTAATTGTCTTTTAATAACCCAAAAAACAGAAGCAATTAAAAACTTTAAATTATCATACAATAATAATAGAAAAATCATATTGATATAATATTTCCTGTGAAACTTTTTTTTACATATTTCAACAGCACCTAAGTAATTTAATAAGCGTAAAAACAACATATTTAAGCGTTTTATTTTATTTTTAAATTAAAAAACGAAAGTAATTGCATTGTAAACGCATAATACAAAAAAAAATTCTTAAACAATAAACAAACACAAATTAATAAATGCATTACATAAATAAATAACAAATAAAAAAAACTAAAGAATTGTTTTTTAAAAAATGCACAGAAATTGGTGTTTATGGAATTCTTTATTGAAATTAATTAAAAATTCAAGTAAAGAAATATTTTTTTTTATAACATTAAAAATACTGCAACGAACAGAAATTAATTAATTAAAAAATTAAACAATGAAAAGAATAGATGTATTTTTTTTTTCGTTTTATTAAATATGAATTTTAATTGTCTAATTATTATAATTTTTCAAACTGCAATAATAAATTTAAAAAAATTAATAAAACCACAAAAAGCACATCATCAACACAAGTAAACACAAGACAAATAGTTTAATTGTTCTTTATAGCTCTAAAAATAAAATTGATTGTTTTGCCTTTGTTTGCCTTTAATTTAAACATTTTTAAAACGCATATTAAATAATTAATATCATATAAAAGCGTAGAGTGTAGAACTTTATTCTTGTTACTAATTCTCACTCCATAAAAAAATAAAAAATTAATTTTAAACCGTGCATTGAATAATTGATTTTTTTTTTATTTATGTCGTTCAAACACATGTTAAGATAATAAAAGAAATAAATTTATAATTTTATTAATAACTTAGATATTATACATTTTTTTTTTTTGTAAAAGAATTAATGAAAAAATAAATTAAATAATTAAAAATGTGTAAAATAATATGCGATTTGGACACTTTAAAATATAAATAGAAAAAAACATATTAAAAATGAAATAGTAAATAGTTGCCATAAATATATGAAATTAAAATAAAATTAACAATTATATCATCCAATTTAACTATATCAATTGAGTGTAAATTGATTAAAAGTAAAAATAAAAACACAGAACTACAAAGAAAATATTTACTAAGTATATATAAAGTTTTTGCTTTAATTAATAAATATAATAATTGACGTTATTAAACTTCAATTGTATGGTTGTCATAATAATCACAAGATATATGTGGTTTGCTGGTATCACTTGGTGCATACAAAGGACAATCTAGACGAATATACATCTATTAAATATTTGTAACATCTAATATACTGACAGACAGACAGACAGACAGACAGACAGACAGACAGACATGCAAACATCTATATTTTAATTGTTAGTTGTCTTTCTTTAGTTTTTGAATAAATATAATACTATTTCCAAAATTACCATAATGTCAACATAAGATAATTTTCTTATTAAAATAATATTTATTATTTTTTTTTATAATTTTTATTATTATTTTTTTTTATCTAAACAAAAAATCCACATAATGAATAAACAATTTATGAATTTTTTTTTTAAATTTGTTGATATAATAATAAAAAAATAAATAAATAGAAGAAAAAACAGAAAAAATAAAAAAATATATTTGTTAATAATAATTTTTCTGTTTAGCACATTATATGTAGGTGGAATACTATTATACTAATAATAATATATTATTTCACAGTTATAATATAAATATAAAAAAGCTTAAGAGCTTTAAAGAAAACGATACAAGAAGAAAATAAATAATAAAATTTCTCTTGCATTTAGCGGTTATTTATGGTAAGAAAAACTATAACTTCAAAAAAAATTATTAAATTATGTTTTTAAATAAATAAATTTATTTATAAATTAAGCTTTTATTTCAGCATTTTCTCTCAACTCTTAATATCATTAAATTCTTCTCATTTTTCTAATCAATTAAAATAATAATTTTGATTAAGTAGGGCTTTTGAACTTTTCAAATAAACTTTGAAGTACTTATTATTAAGTTCCGAACTCAGAGAAATTAAAAGACTTGACTTGACTGAATATTATGACGATTAAGCCTTATTTTTTTATGATATGAGGGATATTTGTAAGTAGCTATAATAATTTTATCTTGTTCATTACTTTTAAATGTATAATTATTGCTTTTATCATTTTTATTGACAATTTGAATGTTTCTAATCAACAATTGACTTATATCACAATTTAATTTTTTTTTATATTTTTCTCATTTTACAAAGTGAAAAGAAAATCTTAAAAAAAAAACATAAACCCTAGGTTTAGAGATCAAACACAATAAAAAACTAAATAATTAATTTTCTATGTTAGAAACTCATAAACATTCATTTTTCTTTGAAAAAAAGAAACAACAAAATCATATCTTAAAATGATACGCGCAAGCGTTTTAAAGGAATTGTTTTTTTAAAGAAAAAACTAAAAATCTCTTATAGGCATTAAGAAAAACGAAAAAAAATTATTTAAACAAAATTAATTACATTAAATACAATTAAAACTAAAAGAATATATAATAAATTCACTACACATTTAAAAGAAAGAAAGAAAGAAAATAAAACAAGAAACAACAAACAATAATAATACAAATTATAAGAAATTCTAAAAATAAATTATTATTCGCCTTGCTTGACAACTGATATATACATTTCTCTATAATACGCGAGTACAAACATAATTATTTTTCTTTATTTTACTACAAAATATTTTTATTTTATTTTTTTTTCTTTATTATTTTTATATTTTTACGTCTACGTTACTATAGCCAGTGACTACACACAGCAACAACAAAACAGCGACAACGGTCATGATAAAGAAGGAAAAGAAAACAGAAAAAAATATATATATATATTTCTTTCTTTAAAATCGTTTGATTGTATTTTGTATTTATTTATTTCTTTAAATAATAATCAAAAATAAATATGATGACTTAACATAAAAAAATAAGATTTTTTTTATAATAATAATAATAAGAATAACAAGCCGGTATAATTTTTCTATAATTATTAACGAAAGATAAGGCTCATTTAAAAAAAAATATGAAAAAATACTTTGCTTGTCTAGGAAGAAGAAATAACAAATTTAAAGTAAAACGCGTTACATGCTATTAATGCTGATATTCATGCGCAGTATACAGTACAACCACAAGATAACTAAATTATTGAAAAAAAATATATATTATAAAAATAATATGTTTGGGGCCACCAGTTTACTTTATTTGATTATATCATCACAGATGTATGTGTTATCACTCAGTTATGAAACGATGCGGTGGCAGTTACAGAGCCTAGCTGGCTAGTCGATAATTTTTATAAAAATAAAAATTAGTCTCTCCACTCTTAATTTAATTTTCTAATCGCACATTTTTCTGACATTTTAAAATGTTGTGTTGCGTTTAATGCATGCTTCTACCGTTAAAGAACCTAATGAATTTCCTTTTAAATTCGCACGGACAAAACAAATTTTATTTAAAGAGCAATAAAAAAAATTAATTCGTCACAGAAAAAAGTGCCGACTTAAATTAGTACAAAAAAAAATTAGAAAAATGAATGATAAGAAAATGAAGCAACCAGTTGCTTCTAGTATGGTTTGATTCAGCTGGTAAACTTTATGCTTCTCTTATCGTTTCCATAAGCAAATAATATAAAAGATAAAAAAGAAATCAAAAAAGCAATATGCGCCATTAACCAGACCCTACTGTAGTATTTTGTTTTGTAAAAAAAATCTTTAATTAAATAATGATGATGAAAACTTCTGTAAGCCTTTTTTCAATCTTCTCTTTTTCTAATTCTTATTCAAATGATAATAAAAAGCTTAAAAACCATAATATTTATCTTAAATAAACACGTATGTATGGTGTCGATTACGTTTTGTAATGCTTCAAAATTGAATTAATATTTTTTATATTAAAAAAACCAGCTGACAACACTGGTCGGTCTGGCCTGGCTAACAACCGTGGGCAGGGCATAGTAACACCATTGTACATTTGTTGCATCACGTTTCGTTATTGTTATAAATTATAATATAAAAAAAAAAATCTTTTCTTTTTCAATTTTTTTTTTTTGTTATTCATTCGACGGATTAACAATAAAAAATAATATTACCAATTAAAAAATAGTTTAAACCATTTTAAAAAGTCGAAAAATAATCATTACTATACATAAAATTAATCAAGTGGTAGAATTACAATCTAATGTTAAATAATCAATTGAGATTTTTAGGTTTAACTAAAACGTAGTTTAAATCACAACACATATTTAATTATATAATTAATTAAAGAGTTATACTTTTATTACCTTGTTTAATATTTTTGATTGGAGATCCAATTGTGTAAGCTTTTGTTATCACTTAATTTATATATAGATATATATATATATATATATTAATTAAATCCCAGACAAAACGTATTGATAAACAAAAAGTCCTTTGAAATGATTTTTTTTCTACTTTTTCAATTAATACAAAAAAAAATATTTTTCCACTTAAAATTCACTTTTTAACTCTTATTTTATATATTTTTTAATAACAAAAATCACTTTTAACACTATTTTCTCACTTTAATAAAAAAAATTTTAATCCAAAAATAATAGAAAATTCCTTGAGGTGTCTTAATTGTTTTAATTATTTGAAAAACATTTGTAATAGTTTTTTTTTTTGAAGTAATTAAAACAATAGCAAAAATAAATTTACGACAAAAATTTAAAACATTAATAATTTGAAAAAGATTTCTTTTGTTTTTGTTTGCAATTTATTTTTACTTAATGAAAAGCGCTTATTGCTTACTGTTTAAAACACGTGCTCACAGCCAGCTTGTCGATAAGCGACTGAAATTGAATTCAACATGTATTCTATCTGATACCCTGAAGTACCCGGTATTTTTTTATATTTTTCTTGTTTAATGTAATATACTAAGTCGGTTTTATTTCTGTTTTCTAAATGTGATGTTTTAACTATATATAAATTCAGTGCATGTGTATGAGTTTTGAATTTAAAAATAAAATTAATTGACTCAAGTCATTTTTTTTGTTATTATTATTATTAAAATAAAAAAAAATAGAAAAAAAAACAAATGAATAAATTGTATAAAGTTTATAGCAACAAAGGCATCACCGAGCATACAACGAAACAAAAAGATTGAATTAAAAAACTAAACGAAAATTATAAACGCATACAAATATAAACATTAATAAATACGACGAAGTTGAGAGTGAAAGATTTAAAATTTTAAAATGTGGCCAAAAATATTAAAGAAACTCCTTAAACTCGAATTATTCCTACAACAAAAAAAACTGACTTTTTAAGTACGTTTAAATTTCTTAACAGCGAAGAAATTTTAATCAAAACACTGCAGGTAAAATTTAAGAAGAAAAAAATCAAAGAGGCAGTCAG
Source organism: Ptychoptera albimana (assembly GCA_961205885.1). NCBI lineage: Eukaryota > Metazoa > Arthropoda > Insecta > Diptera > Ptychopteridae > Ptychoptera > Ptychoptera albimana. Next base: position 134,240 of record OY540805.1, on the reverse strand, counting down.
GTCGCAGGTACCTAGCCCTTTTTTATTTCGTGAAGCGTTTGTCCTTTTATTTGAACACTAGTTGGTTATATAGGTAAGCTGGCAGTGTTATAAAACTTAACCAAGCAGAACTTAAAAACCCAGCCTATGTAATATCAAACAAAGAAGAAAAAATAATATTTTTATTATTAAATAATTTTAAGAGACTGTTTGGCTATTATTTTTTAAATTTAATAGTGATTTTATACCTACGTTACATCTGTACCTGTTATATACCTATATATGTACCTGTATATTGAAATATAAATATAAGTAAAAACACAGTATAGTAAAACATAAAAAAAATTAAGTTAAATAGATTTTAATTGCGGTTTTAAACATAAAGAGATAAATAAAAGAAATGTTTTTTTTTGGGATTATTGTAAAGGACTTACTGAGATGTGTTTGGAAGAAATATTAAATATTTGTTTATTGATTTTGTAATGTAATTAAGTAAATTTTAAAAACAATTTGTTTAATTATTTAATTAATCTTGGTCACAGATTAATTTCGGAACTTTCTAGTTTTTTTTTATAGAAATAATTTATCTAAATGAGTGTTTTAAGATTTTATTTTGTTAAACTATAATTTTTAAACCATTGTTAGAGTTTAAACAAAAAAATATTATTTATTGATTTACGTGCGATTTCATAGTTTGTTTAGGAACTGATAATTGAATAAATAAGATTAGATAAAGAAAATATTTTTATTTTTTTTCAATCGACATAAAATAAAATCACGTAAATGTAAAAAAAAAAATTCGAACCCATGAACCCATGTAGTAATTAATTGAAAAAAAAATTTTTTAACAATCGGGTAATAGTTATCCAAAATTAATTTAATAATAATTTTAACAACCCTAACTCAACTTTTTTATAATATAAATAGTAATTTATTCCTGCCAATAATACGTTGATTTTATCAATCAATTATCTAATTATTTATTAATTATTTTTTTCTTTATGAGTTTTAGTATTACCTGGTTTATTGTTTAAATAGAGAAAATTTTATTTATTTTTTTTTTAATAATAAATTAATTAATTTAATTACAATTTTACACTACAGTAAACAGGAATACGTTTTTTATTTCATCGTTTTTACATTTTATTACATTTTTATAAACATTCAATTGAATATAAAAAAATATTGAAAATAAATCAACAAGTACAGGTAAACTATGCACGATGAACGTGAAATAAAAAGAAGAAAAAAAACATACAATTTACTTTACAAATGCTTATGCATGAGTTAGCGCATTATCATTAAATAATGTTTTTTTTTATTTTATTTAAATTTTTTTAATTTAAATAAATTTTTTTATTTATTTATTGAATGAATGATTTTTTTTTTTTCATAAATTTAATTAATTTATTGGCAGAATTTATAGTAAACGATGTGCGATTACGGGATTTCTGTATTTATCAAGATTATTAATTAATTAAAAAATAATAATATTTATTGACTAAAATATTTTATATTTTGCTGTTTCTAAGTAATTTTATATATTTATCAAGTGCCGTCATGTGCATTTTGTGCCAAATCATACACTTACAAGTTTGATACGTCATAGTTATTTGTTTTCTGTGCCAAAATATAGTAAGAAACCCTTACAAGAAATTTTCTCTATAAATTCTTTAATTTTTAATAGATTAAAAAATTGATTATTAAAATTTGTACCATATAACCACTACCTTCTGTCTGCCTATGAAAAAAAAATCATTTTATTCTCACACGTTCAGTATTTTTAAATAAAAAATTTCCCAAATCATTTCTCAATTTATAATAAAAACTTTTTGCCATGAAATCCAATGCAAATCCTTAACATAAAACATTAACAAAACACCAATATACCCCAAAGATTAATATTTAATTAATTTGTATATGTTGGTATTCTACGGTAATTACAAATAAAATATGCTTAACAAAAAAACAAATAATTTTCTAAAGAAAAAAAAACAATCAGTTCGCGAATTGTAATTTAATAATATACATACGCCCCAAATACCGTTACACTTTTTAAATAAATAATTTTATTTATGTTAAAACGTGAACATGACGTCATTGCACTAATTACAAATAAAATAAAAAATATCAGACACACGTCATCGATGAGTATAGATAGCTACTGTATCCACTGTTTTATATTCAATTACAGGTCATCTAGCTTTATTTATACTAAGCCAGGATAAAAAATAAAATTTTAAAAACACAAAAAAAGAAAAATAAATATTTTAAATTAAATTGAAGATTAATTTTATAATAAAAAAAAGAAAAAAATTAATTAAATTTAAAACAGATTTTTTTTTAATTTAATTTCTATATATAAATTCCGCGTTATTTTATTATAAATTTAAAAAAAAATTAAAACACACACCGGAAAATGCTTTCATCATTATCAAACGTAGCTTTGACGCAGTGGTTTAAGTTTAAAATAAAAAAAAATCTTTTCTTCGCTTCTTTATACAAATTATTTTCATTTCAGAATTGAATTGATAAAGATCAGTCTTGTTTCTATTCCGTAAACAAAATATACTTTCGATAAATATTAAAGTTTTGTTCGTTCGTTTTTTTTATTTTTGCTGTTTTTATGTAAATTTAATTTAAAATAATTCTGCTAAAATTAGAATTTTAATGCAAAATAAAACAATAAAACTGAAAAGACACAGTTTTGAATAATAAAAATTATTTTTTCGATTTTTAAGAATGAATAAATTTTCTTATTTATTTGCGAAATAACTAAAAATGTTTATATTTAATTTTGTTTATTTCGAGTTACAATTTGCTTCTTTTTTTATGTAATTCTGATGATAGTTTAAATGCCAAAAAGAATTTCTTAGAAAAAAATAGTATTAAAAATGAATGAGTTTAATCATCTTTATGTATAAATAGTAAATAACTAGTAATTATCTATACTATATGTATAAATATCAGATCCGATATAAAATGGTACATAATACAGCGTTCTTTATTTACAATATTTTATTATCGCATCCTTTCATTGACTCATCATAATAATTTTTCTTTATTTAATAATTAAAGTAAGAATATATAATAGTTTGCTTAAAATTCCGTCTTTTTAACCAAATTCATCGTCTGCATGTATCACCATGAAAACACATTATTCTGCTAAACAGAGCCAACGTAAATTATAAGCAGAAAAAAAATGTATTTTTAGCATAAAAAATAGAAATTAAGTAAATAAATAAAATTTATAATATTTTTTTTATTTTAATTTAAATAAATAATTATAAAGTCTTATATTTATTATATTTATGTAATTTTCGTATTTTCGTAGTAATAATTTTTAGTAATTAACAAATTTTTTTGTTATTATAAGTGTGTTAGAAATTAAACAGGCAAAAAAATAAAACAAAATTTAAATTAAAGAACATAATAATAACAAATTTTTAGTATATTTAACACAATGATAACAAATTTGCCCTTAAATTAATAATTTATTTAATAAATTTAATAAGAAAATACAAAAGAAAAATGAAATCTTTCTTGTTGCACTTAATTTTATAAATATTTCTTATCTTGCGCAAAATTATTGTAGTGAAAAAATGTTGAAAATAATTTTTGCTAATATATTTCAATAAAATAAAATTAAATTAAAAAAAAAAATGAAATGAAATATAGAAATCTATTTTCAGGAAACACAAATAAATTTATTATAATTTATTGATAAAGAAATAATGAATTAATTAATTAATTCCGTTTAAGTAAGAAAAAAAATTTGTATTTTTCTTTAATCAATAAATAATTCATTTGAAAAAAAAAATCTTTATATATTAAATTAGAATTCAATTTTTTTCATTTTGTTATTTCCTTAAGATAAATATTGAAATAATAATTTATTTATACAAATGAAACAAAAAAACTAAAAATTATAATTTTATAACAAAAAAAAAGAAGAAAAAACGTGATTACTCAATCAGCAAGTAAAATTTTTTTTTTACTCTCCGTTTACATTAATTTGATGATTTTGTTTTTTTAGCAGAAGAAGTTTTTTTTATATTTAACTGAACAAAACGAAAGATAGAATCTTTGTATATTACCAGACGAGAAAATAAAAAAAAATGGTATCGTTATTGTCCTTTGATCATTGCAAATAGCATAATGTTTTGTGAAATATTGGTTTAATTTCAATTAATTATTAATTCTAACGCAAATAATTATTTATACGCTGATAATCCATCTTTTTTTAAATCTACGTATACATAAAAGACTAGAAGACTGACTTACACATAGAGAAACCAATGCTCTATGATACTCGAAATATACACGTTTATATTCCTAAAAGGCTTACTGTACGCTGACAAATCCAATTTAACAAAGAAAAAAATCTCTATTTTATAAGAATGTAAATATTAATAATAAAATTAATTTAATACTTTATTTATTAATTACATAATTAAATTATAAGGCATTTAAAAATATTTTTGTTTAAATTTAACCGTGCAATTTTTATTTATAATTTTTTTTTTGTGTTACGTCAATTTGTTTGTTTTTTAAAGAAATATTTCAGTATTTGCTGGCTACGTGTATGTATATTTAATTATTTTCTTATTTTTATATTTTTTGTTTAAATATGTCGAGTATAGTAATAATAAAGTAAAATTAAATAGTAGTTGCAGCAGATTAATTTGATTTTTATAGATTTTTTTACTATAAAACTTAACTTGTAAATAATTAAAAATTAAATAATTCTCAAAATTGGAGAGATCGATTGGATTCCACTGATTGATTCTTCGCTTTTGGTTTTCAATCACCAACAATCCTCCATTATTTTCAAACAAAGTACAAAAACACATTTTGATTGGTGAATTTATTATACCATTTTTTCAAGATTAAAATAATAGACTAGTAAATTAAAATTTTAAAAATAAAATAAAATTTTGTCGAGTAATTTTTGTCCCAAATGATACAAGTATACTACCGCAGTAGTTATTGCCGACAATTTACCTGTGATTAATTACCATCCTTTCGTTTTTATTAGTATTATTATTTTATTTTATTACTTTATTTGCGTTCATAAGTTGTTGTTTTTTTTATAACACCCATCAATAATATATCGTTTTAATAATGAGGCAAAAATACCCATCATAAAATTACAAACTTAATGAAAAAAAAAAACAAAAAATTACCTTAATCTGTAGAATTATTTATAACGGAATTTTTTATTACTTTTAAGAAATCATACATTAAAGAATTGTCACAAAAGTACATTCAAATATATCGGTATATTTTAACTAAACGTTTCATGATTAATTGTCTCCGCAACACAGTACAGTCGTTTTTTTAAAATCATTTTGTAGGCAACAAAAAACCAACGATATTAAAAATACAAAAACAAATAAAACGCGAATACAAAATGTAAATAAATTAAATCGAGAAAAAGTGTCTATAAAAAGAAGAGCAAAAAATAACCAAAAAGCTTAAGTAGGGAGGAAAAAAGAGGTGGAGAATTAAAAAAACACACCGTTCAAATGGCCGTAACGACCTTGGCATTCTAGACAAAATAATTAATAGTCAAAGAGAGTCTCATCGAAAAAATTTCGCTGTACAAATTAATAATACAAAATATATATATATATATATATATATATACAGAAACAGAGATAAAAGAGCAAATAGCTTAACTTGACTTAACTTAAACCAGTAATGTATGGAAACTAAAATAAAAAAAAGAAACAAACAAAAAATTAGCGTAAAGTTGATGATTTTTGATTATTCAACATTTAACAACAAAGCAAAAAAAATCGTGCGCACACACACACAGTTTATGCAAATAATGTATTAACATTTGTGGAATTGTAAATTTTAAAGCAAAGTAAACAGAAAAAAAAAATAAAAAACTAAAAAAAAGAGCATTTTTAAAGCAACGAAAAAAATATAAAAACAAAAAATATTCAAATGTTTGAATGTAGTTGATCGCTACTGTAATTTTGTTTTATATAATTATGTTTTGAGAGTAAGAACGTGGCGAGTTTAAATAATTATTTTTTGTTTTTAATGACTTAACTCGGGTGATAACAAGAGTTAACAAAAATACACAAGAAATTTAAATGCTTTTTTCGTTAGCAAAATGCAATGGCGATGATGAGTTTTATTTATTTATTCCGTAATTGTTGTGTTTGTATTATTTAAGTAACAGTAATGTTTAGTTAATGTGATCATTTGCAGACACTTTTCCAATGTTGCATCTGGTTTTCTCTTAAAGGTGTGTTTAATCCAATTCCATTATATCTTTTTAAGTTTTGGAACATGTAATTATCATTAATGACCCATGTTGTCTTAAAAATAGTACATCAATATGAAATTTATAATAAAATAATTTTTTTTTTATTTAATGAAATATCGATTCGTGAGCCTTCATTGTATTTGGTAATAGGAATAATAAAAATAATAATAGTAATCATTATTATTATTATTATAATTCAGTAAATAAAAGAGAATTAATTTATATATAGTGTTAATTGCATTTTGCAACTGTTTGCTAAATTCTTCTTGTTCGGTGCTGTTTTTTGTTCTTAATAAAAAATATTCAATGAAAAATGAATTAAAATAATTAAAAATAAACAATTAAAATGACAGAATAGTAACAATTGTTGTTAATAACGCAAACAAAAATGTTTAACTTAGTAAGAAAAATTAAAAAATAAAAGATAAAGACAAAAAAAAAACCCCAAACAAAAAACAATTTAAAATATTTAATCTTTGTCATATTGAAATAATATTTTAAGTCAGTCACTTAAAGATTTTTTTTTAATTTCTTGTTAATTTTAAAACCATTAAATTAAAAGCAAAATGAACAAAAAACAAGAATGTAATTTTGTTTTCTGACTTAATTTAAGTCATGTTTTTTTGTACATTTTTGTTTTGTTTTTTTTTTTCGTTCTATGTTTGGACATTTCTTTTAATGTTTAAAAAAAATGTTTGTCTTTTTTTATTTATATTTTGGTTTTGAATCATGATAGTGTCGCGACAACTTTGGCAATTTGATGGCTTTTTTGTGTGCTTTTTTTATTAGTTTTTAAGTTCTTAGAATTACTTGCTTTATATTCAGCTAATTTAGTTTGATTTTACTTTTCTTTTTATTAAAAAGACGATAATACAATATTATTCTCTATTTACATAATTTTTATTGAATTGACGAGTTAAAAAGAATAATTTGTTGTATAGAAAAATTATTTGCTGTCTAATATTGCAGTTGAGTATTTTATTTTAATATAATTGTAATTTATTTTCGTCCCAGAAGGTACGGATCAGTTTAATACGTAGTTTTCAATGAACTAAAATTTTTGCGATAAGGAGGAATTATTTTATGTTAAAATCATCATACCTACTGTCAAAATACCAAACAAAAAACTAACCATTTTTATTAGGATATTCAAAATTTGAATAAATATAAATAAAAATAATGCTGCTTAGCTATTTCTCGAATTGTCCAGATTTCTAACGTTTAGAATTCTGATCTCCATATTATCTTACATTTACTTTAATACTATAGTTTGTCGAATAATAATTGTTTCTTATTATATTCTTATTTATTACTTGTACTTTTGTTTTTAAAAAATTAAACACTTTTTTATTACTCTACGCTAACTTAGAAATACAATGTAAAAAATTAAGCCAATTTAATGGATCTTTATAATATTATTTTTTCCGTAAGTAAATACTTAAGTAGCAACAATAATTTTTAAGTCACAGAAAGAAAAAATTAGTTAAAGTTTATTTGTTTATTAGTTTTTGTGATTATTAATACATTGTTTAATTCTATTTACTTATGTTTAATTCTCTTTAAGAAAAATATTTCATGAAAAATCAGATAAATTTTTATTTTTTCTTTATTCTGTGGTGGGGTATGATATTTATATAAAAACATTATATTTAATAATGTAATAATAAAAAGAGGGAGTTATGATTGTGTGTGCATGATTTCTAGCCTTTTTGTAATATTTTTACTTTACGCGCAAATATAAACAATGCTCTGTCTTGTATACGAGTTTTTATACAAAAATAAATATTATTTTACACACAGTAAGTCATCGTATAGTAAAAAAAAATAATAATAAAACCAACGTTAACGTAATAATTTTATTATTTTATCAAAGTTAAGTCAAGTAACACAACGTAACGTAAAAGTAAGAATATTGTTGTGATGATACAAAAAAAAAGCTTTATTATTACTATTAAAAAAAAAAAAGTTTTCTTATAATAATAATTTTTTTTTGTACTCCCTCCTCACGCGAAGTTCTATAGTTTTTTTTTTTTTTTGCGAAAAACACATACATCGATCGCTGACAGTGCGAAATTTTTAATAATGTTTATTGTTATTGAAGTTTTTCTTTTTAATTTTTATCATATTCTCTTTTCTTGTATTTGTGTTTGGTGTTTTTTTATTTTTATTATTTAATATTTTTCTTATTTTATTCAAAGAAAAATAATAATAAAAAAAAATTAAACAAACTAATTTTAAAAATGGCAAACATAAGAAAGTTTATTGACCTTTATCTTTACAGCTTTTTATTATGTTTTTCTTAGTTTTATTTTTTTTTGCAGCAACAGATCTGTGCTGTATGCTGTAGATTAAAAAAAAATCTAATACTTTTGTTGTTGATTTTAGTTTAAATTTCTTAAGTAATTTTGTTTTACAAATATACATATGTATGCTGGCTTTATGATAATTTATTTGTTTTTTTTTTTATTGAGTTGATAATTACGTTAGCTATAATAAATGTGAATAACTTAATCAAAAAATTTATTTAGTTGAAAAAAGATCGAAAAATAAATAAAAAAACAATTTATTTTGAAAATAATAGTTTCTAAGTTAGATCTGAATAGATGATAATCCTAAATGAATATTAAATTTCATCAAAAATTGGCAGTTTTTATAATTATTCTGATTATTTAATCCGTGAAATAAATTTTTTTCTAAATGTAATCTTCATTGGATTTACTATCGATTTATTTAGTTAATTATTGAATAAAATTGTCAATATAAGAAAAAATAAATATTGGATAATATAGCAAAAATAAAACAACAAACTGATACAATGCAAAAGCCAAAAATAAAAAAAAACATTAAAAAAGCTATAAAATAGAAATAAATAAATAAATATAAATTTCAGCTGTTGGTATTGCTGACTTAATTTAAAAATGGCGAATTATATAAAAAAGAAAAAATAATAATAAATAAAACATAAAATAAGCAATATGAACACGAAATGTTATATTTTTTTTTTCGTTTTAATTTAAACAACGATTTGTCAACATATGCTTATAGTTTTGAAGATATTTCTTTTTTTTTTAATAAACTCAACTAAAGTGGTGGGCAACAATCAAACAAAATTATTTAAAAACTAAAACTTAGCAGTTAGTCAACATCAACACATATCATCTAGATTGTCATTTATTAACAACATCATCAGTATCATCCACAACAATATAGTAATAAAAAATAAAAAAATAATCATATTTTAAACGAATAATAAATTATAATAAAATAAAAATTAAGTCAAGAAACACCATAAAAAACATGTGCAAATGTGTGGGAAAATATGATCTTTGCAACGAAAAACCAAAAGAATATAAAAAAAAGGATTTAATTTTGTTTATACAAATTAATGAAAAATTTCTATAAATTTTGAAATAAAAACGATGATATAATGATAAAACAATTTATTAATAAATAAACCAGTTTAACATTGATTAAAAATTAATTAATTGATTTTTTGTTACGATAGGAAGCAACAGGAATAAAAATACAAAAAAAATTATTAAATGAAAAAAAATCAATAAATTTACAATTTGTTTTGTCTATTCATGATTAAATGATAATTAATCAACTAATAAATAGCGAAAAAAAATCAATGAAATTATTTCAAATAAAAAGTAATCGCACGTGCATGAAATATTATTATTAGTTAATTTATTAAAAACAAAAATAATATTCTTTATTTCACAATTAAAAAAATTATTAACTATTTTTTAAATAATAACAAAATCAACATGCTTTGCATATTTTTTTTTTCTTGACAAGAGTTAGTGCAGAATTAAGAACTTAAGAACTTATCTGAGTTCTGCTTACATGGTTTACAATAAATCGTTACAAATTCTCGTAAAAAAGGGATTACAGAATATTAATTATTAATAAATTAATAAATAATTAACATATGTGTACACAGTTATTTATATTATTTTCCAACTTGTTATGCACAGTTAATAATTAATAAAATTATTTAAATTTTAAATTTATTAATTTGGTACGTGGGTATATTAAAAGTCGTCAATCAGTTTATTTTTACTTATACGAATTTTTCATTCACACTGCACTCAGCAAAAAATCTCCTCACAAACTTTTTGCAAAATATATATATATTTTTTATTATTATTAATTTACGTTGCTAGACAAATTATACAACTTTTATTTCATTCCACACAGAACATTTTTTTTGCTCACGATTTAGTGTAATAAAATAAAACATAACGCAATTCCTTTAGCACACAAACAACAACTTTATATACTTTCGCTGTTTTATGCCAATCAAACCGAGTTTTACGATTTTTTTATATATACATATTTCGCAAAACATACTAAATAATATATTTCAATACAATCAAATAAAATAATAATAATAATAATAATAAAATGGGAAAAAAACATTAACCAAGAGACGGAAACATAGAGTGGGCAACAGAGCAAAGCAAACAAAAAAAATCACAAATGAAATAAGCGTTAAAGAAGAAGTTAAAAAACACACAGCCATGGCGCGTCTCGTCTCGTACACATTAAAATAATAATAATAATAATAATAATAATAATAATAATAATAATAATAATAATAATAATAATAATAATAATAATAATAGCAATAAAAATTGTACATTTGTAAAATATAAAAAAAACTTTCATGGGACATGACCGTGACATTCAAAAATATTTACGAAAAAAGAACTCAAATTAAGCAGCAAATCAAAAAAAAAAATCAAATTCAAGGTTGTGCAAAAATTAAGCAAATCAAATAAGAAGAAAAATATTTTGCTTGAAGCTTTGTGCAAATTTTATTTTTTTTCGTTTTCTTCGCTGTGTTATTTATGCTGTTGGTGCTGCTGTATTACATATTTAAATATGATATGCGGAGTCGTCGATGGAATTTTCACAGAGAAACAAATAAAAACAACAGCAAATCAGATTAGCATAAAATAGTGTAATAATTTTAACTGACTTTATAAAATGAATAACACTTTTACCATCATTAATTTATTTGGTAATTGTGCCTTTTTTTCTGGATTTTGATCTTCATATACGCTGTTTGCGTTCTTTATTAATGTGGGTTATCATGTGTGTAACATATTTTTTAAATACATATAATATTTAGTTAGCAGTGCTGTAATTAATTTATTTGTAAAAATAAGCAGAAGGGTTATCATAATTAAAGTTTCCTTTTACTCAGTTGTTAAAAGATTCTATCAAAATAGCAACGAATACCAGAAAACGAACATTTTTGAATTTTTAACTATTTTTTATAAAATAATTAAGCTTTTTAAATGCTAATAGCAATAAATAAAATAATAATCATTAATGTCTAAATTTATATTTTATATTTTTATAACAATAATTTTTTTTTTTTTAATTTCTTCTTTTTATTTATTTGCACATTTTGTTTTTTTTTTTTAACGACAACACAGAGCTTTTTACGATAGTTGTGTGAATCTGAATCTAAATAAAATGAATAAATTAAATATTTGTTGATCTTAAAATAAACAAATTATAAACTTATATAAAATCATGTTAATAAAGTGTGATAAATAGCAATGGTAGTAACAACAAACAACATAAGAAAAATACCAGCAACAAAAAATTTTCGGAGAAATAAAATCGAAATAATGCAAAAACGTTATTTTTACATATTTATATAATTTGGTCACGATCTTTTTAAAAAATAGAAAAACTAAAACTCTTTAATATTTCAATATTTATTTTAAATTCGCAGAGAAATTAAAGAAATATTTATAATCTGTAAGAAAGTTGGAAGTATTCCTAGTGCATTAGGCAAGGGGGACTTAAGATTAATAAAAAAATTAATATTGGATATGTGCATGAATAAAATATAAGATTGGTGCATGCTCAAGTTTTCGACTATTTTAGAGTAGGGTTTTTAATCAAAATATACATACTGTCCGCACATCTCATATACTCAAGACTTCCAAATATTTTTATAATTTCCAATTTACGCAATAATTAGTCAATAAAATATTTGAATAATTTTCGCAAAAATTAGTCG